>JAJOZX010002109.1:612500-734366 GCA_023014485.1 Bathynomus jamesi
GGGTCTAAGTTTTGTTACATCAAAGGGCCTGGCTTTGCTGGCTTAGGCTGGGCCCAATTAGGCCTACACCCACATACTAAGATTTGTACCTAACTGTACCTGTAACTTCTTTCGATTGCTAATTATGGTTTCGACTTGATCACCTTCTAATTGTATCCTTCTAGTCTCTGAATAGGATAAGGCCCGCTGTGGTAGGGGTCCTCGACTCAGCTTGGGCTTTTTGCTTAGGCTGAGTTTAGGGGATTACAGCACATGGTGTGTTTGCCTAGTTCAGATATAGCCAAAGGTGGACAGTTGTGCCGCCCCTAGACAGTGAAATTCAAAAAAAAAAAATTCATTTATTAAACTTCCATTAATTGTTAAAAGATACAAACAATAAAAAATATGGGTATGAAGTTGCAAGATATTTTAAAAATTATTGAAAAAAATATGCACATTGTGAAATTTTGACATTTTTACGCCTGCAGACTAAAATAGAGAACTACAAATGATATATTCACACGGATGAAAATAAAGAGCAAAAATACAAATTGAACACACATATTACAAGTTGATTCATAATTACATGAGTTTTTTTCAACTCATTTTCTGAGAAAATATTGAATGCGCATTGTTCCTGGCTTTGAAGTTGGTGTGCTTAATAAACCTAAAATTTTATCTCTTGATATGTAGCATGTATATCTAATTTGTGGAAAGTAATAGTAAACATTATATCCTGATGGGTACAAAAAGTTAAGGTATTATTCTACTCTTACACCCGTCTAACGTCCAGCCATTACTATATGTTCATTAGGTAGATTTTTTAATTCTAAGACACTTTTCTTCTATAGCGTTTCCGTCGCAAATGCTTCCTTTTCGAGATATAAACGTTTTTTTGGTGTGTATCTAGTGTGTGTTCATACGTTCATTTGTGTGTTCGTACGTTCGTTTGTGTTGACGTCACATGTCTGCCCAATCAGAGCGCTCCATCCATTTCAAATTTGAATTAGTTTGCTACCGGAATGGCTTTGTGTGAGACGTGCTTGTTCGATTATTACTGCTGTGTTGTCGCTTTCTATGAAAATTTAGAAAAAAGTTGAGTTTCTGCGTGCTCAGTGTTCTACCGACAGTAGTGAAGTGTCCACATTGTAAAACAGAGTGTACATATTGTCAAGACCAGAAACTGTGGCATTGTAGATAGGTTAGGAAGGTTAGGTCAATTTTGAAGGTGAAATTTATGTTCTTCCTATGGTTTTTGATGTGTTTTGAATGAATCTGACCTTCAGAACCGTCGGGAATTACTCATTTTCTGTGATTTCCCCCACATTGCCAGCTGGGGGGGAGGGGGGGTATTTCAAAAACGAGTCATTTCCGAGTTTTGAAGGTCAGATTCATTCAAAACACATCAAAACACATCAAAAACCATAGGAAAAACATAAATTTCACCTCGAAAGGGAGACGGGTGTAATACTGGACATTTACCAAAGTTAACCTCAAAGTCATCAAATTCCTCATTATAGGAATGAACAAATCCCAACCATTTCTGAGCATTGTAAGTACAAACTATGTACTCTCCTATTTTTGGATTAACTTCAACATTATCTTCACCCAGAAAACCTTTGCTTATAATCCTCACCTCACCAACTTCATCAGAAGATAATTCAAATGTTTTTATGCTATTTGCATTAATAGGTACAAATCTGTGGAATTTTTGTGTTCCTGTTAGCTGCATACTTTTTTCATATCTGTCACTTAAAAATGTTTCCATAGCTTCAATTTCTTCAGAATTTATTAAAAAAAAATTTATGCTGTCACTTATATTGTTTGAACAAAATTCAAACAGGTCTTCTGGTATTAATATTTGATTTGCGAATGTTCTCTGCATACTCGCTCTGGCTATAGATCTTTTCACTGTACCCCCAATCCCATCACAAGCGCTCTTACCATGGCTTGTCGCAAAGAAATGCCGCTCACATTCCAGCCCAAAATCTTCGTTTACAAATGTTAACAAAGTTGAAATGATTTTTATATTGTTCTGCACATCCATCAGTAAAATAATATAATTTTTTGATATGAAGGTGGGATTTTCTAATAATTGGTTTACACTTTTTTAAATACACACATACCTTTGTAGTGTTATGTTTTGTATTTGGAGATAAAAAACAATAACTTGAATGTTTTGTTTCATTACTTTCTGGTTCCTTATAATATAACACAAAGGGATGCACTGTGCATTGGGTATTTTCCCAATGAAAACCTTGGGCTGCATCCTGTACTACAAATGAGTAGTTTTCTGAAAAGTCACTAAGAACTACAGCTGTATGGCTATTTAAATTATTCAAGTTTTTTAGAAATGCACTCTGATTCTTTGCTATAAAGTGATGATGTGTCAATTTGACAATTTTTGTGCTTAATGAATTTATAAAATCATTTACAGATTCTGTTTTTTTCAACCATATTGCATCGATCTGTAGTAACCCATTGTTTATATTTTATTTCCTCACATTCAGGATGGTTAGCACTGAAAAGTGAGCAAAAAATTCTTAATACCTTGTTCTTTTGGACAGAGATTACATATTTGCATCATGCAATTCCTGTTGTTGACATCACACACTGCTTTCTCCATAAGAGTTGTGTATTCCAACCCTTTGACACCCAAAGCTGAGAATTGTATTTTGGCATTCTGGTGGTATGTACAATGTACATACACAGACAGAATGGGTACCAGCAGCTCCAGCTAAAACATAATGTCTTGGGTGAAGGCTGGCAAAACTAGAGAAGCCAATTTGGGGACTATCTGGATTATTTTTAGAGAGACTAAAAGCTTCTTTCAGATTCATTAACATCAGTCTTTTCTGCACAGATTCTTTATACCCACTTTCATTTCTGATACTCAGGCAGTCTTTTGTACCTGGGCACAAATGACTAATTTCATCTGATTCAAAAAATTTCTGAATAGAATCTTTAGTACCTTTAGTTATTACCGTACTTTTCCTTTTGACATGGGTTCAATTTCAGGAATAATTCCAAGTCCTTGTTTTGTATTTCTGCCTTTCTTAACTAAATATTCACTTGTCTGAAATAGATTTATAGTTTTTGATATGGTAAATGGAGATAATGTCAATATTTTGAGTTTCCTCTCATAACTGTCAGTAGAATAGAAAGCTTCAACCAGTTCATTCATGAGATGAATCATTGACCTGAAACAAATTCATGAATGTATAATAGCTATAAACAAAACATTACATGTGCATATTAAATTTTTTGGATTATAATATTGATTTAAAGTGTAACAAAATGAGCATTCTTTGAGATAGTCAAATTAAACCAAAAATTATTTTGTGACCAAATGAATTCCAAATGATTTAATGGGCCCATTGATCTCCAATCTTTAGGGAGTTGTGCTTCTAGTTTCTACTATCAAGGGTGAATACCTACATTTTGTTTTTATGCTTCAGTTTTAGTTTAGGTATATTCCTACTTAATAATAGTGTATCATTTTAAAATTCATACCTTTGAGTTTCATGATCCAACTTTGTAGCTTTTGATGGGCTTGGGATCTCAATTTCTTAACTTGTTTCTAGCTTTCATTTTAAAGAACGATGTGCTCTTTCTATTGTTTGAAAAGCTTTTGCTTCTTTTCTTGAGGAACCCAAATGATCTGAAATTTTTGAATTAATAAATATTTGATTCCATTTGATATATAGGGTGTCCATAAATGATTACCCTGATTAAAGCATGCTATAACTTTTAAATAAACACTCGTATTCAAACAGTTTTAATCATAAGTAGATAAACATACAAAGTTTTGATACATAATTAATGAACTTAATAAGCTTCTACATGTGCACCCCTAGTGGCACGTAAAATGTCTAAATGGTATTCATACTCATGCCACACATTTTCTAACATTTGTGGGTTAACTATTGCAATTGCATCCGTAATGCATTCTTGCAATGTCCTGATATCTGGAACAGCTGTTGCATAAACCAAATCTTTAACATGACCCCAGAGAAAGAAATCCAGCGGGGTAATGTCTGGTGATCGTGGGGGCCATGGGATTGGCCCGTCCCTGCCAATCCATCGATTTGGAAATGTTGCATCGAGAGTTTCACGAACAACATGCGCCCAATGAGGGGGTGCCCCATCTTGTTGGAAGATGACAGTTGGCTGCCTGTCCTGCAGTTGGGGGATGGCATAATTGGTGTGAAATCCATTTGAATGTTTTCCACCATCCCATTGGAAACTGATGGTCTACCACTGCCCTTTCCCTTTTCCATGTTTCCAGTTTCCAAGAATTTTTTCATCCACGACTTAATTAACTTCACATCAGGTGGATTCTTTCCATACTTTGTTCTGAACCTTCGCCGAACACTGACAGGAGATTTTGTTTCTGCAAGCCACACAACACATTGTGCCTTCTCTGTCACAGATGCCATCTTAACTGAACAGCTACTATAGCATTCCTAGTGGCGAATGCGGTAGACGAAACACACCAGCACAGAAACTCTATGCGTGTATGAGATCACCTGTAAAAAGAAAACGGATGTAAGATTCATCATTAAAACATGAGAGCATACTGTTTTCAGGGTAAACATTTATGGACATCCTGTATATGGACAATAATAATTAATATGTCACTATTAATTTCATTAAGTTTTTCAGCAACTGCTGAAAAACTGTCTTGAAAGTAAATGCATTATAAATAAATAATATAAATAAAAAAATTATAAATATAAAAAGTACCTATCATTAAATATGTACGCTTCTTCACTGGAGTCACAGCAAGACTTTCTAGAATTTGAGAAACCTCTTCTTTGGCATTACTTGATATACTTGGATCATATTCATCACTTTCTGAAATAACATTCTCAGAAGACTGATTGTGATCAGACTCTTCACTTTGTGATGTTGATAGCAACTCTGGTCTCTGGGTCAATAATTTTCTACAGTTGCCACATAGTACAGTATTCCCTTGTAGTTTCCATTTACATCGATCATAAAGTGATTGGCTGATGGTTCTTATATCCTTGTGTATGTTTTTCATATGTTTTTGTAAAGGATCATCACAGTATCTAACCATTTTTCATTACTAAAAATACACAATTGTAAATCTCAAAATAAAATATGATTTGATTCAAAATAAGCACATCTGTAATAAAAATAAGCATAATTAACAAACATTTGAGAGAGAGAGTGCGTGAATATGAGATACATAGCAGAGGTGGGGAGTCGGCCAAAAACAACCGACTCCCAACTCCTGAGTCGGTATTTTTAAAACCGACTCCGACTCCCGACTCTTTCCTTATCATGCTGATCTACAACCTTATAAATATTGGGATGTTTGTTTCGTAGATGGCGTTTTCTTTACCATCCTTTTCTACTTGACAAATAAAAATACTTTCATCCTCATTTAGCTTAAAATATTGAAAGACTGCTGATTTT
This sequence comes from Bathynomus jamesi, assembly GCA_023014485.1. Lineage (NCBI taxonomy): Eukaryota > Metazoa > Arthropoda > Malacostraca > Isopoda > Cirolanidae > Bathynomus > Bathynomus jamesi. The sequence continues at coordinate 617,925 of JAJOZX010002109.1, forward strand.
CTACTAGGCCCACAACTCATTACTAATAGGGGCTAATTACCGTAAATTAATAATTAATATATTGCTAATTTTTATATGGTACCTAGTATCCTAAAATAGAAATATGGGGTTCTGGGTGCTGATTTCACTGGTTCAAATAAAAAAGTTCTATGACCCATACTTTTTGAGATATGGGCCCCCAAAATCTTAGTGGCCCCACTTTATCACCTAACTTTAATGGGCAATAACTCCCAAACATCTTACCATAGACCTATAAAACTATACATTTTTAGAATCAGCATGAAGAGATCTATTAAATGATACCACATTCAAACGTGTAGAACAATAATGAAATTTTTTTTTTTTTTTTTTTTTTTACCCCCACCCTCCCTAGACAGTGAAATTAAAAAAAAAAAATTTCATTTATTAAACTTCCATTAATTGTTAAAAAATACAAACAATAAAAAAAGTGGGTATAAAGTTGCAAGATATTTTAAAAATTATTGAGAAAATATGTACAATGACATTTGTACATTGAAATTTTGACATTTTTATGCAGACTAAAATAGAGAACTACAAATGATATATTTACATCCTATGTACTATCCAGACATCATTGTATCAAAATTTGTTCCAATTTCAAATGGCTTTAATTGCAAATTCCTTTTAATGCATGAGGTTGTTTTCTTAACTACCGTATATCTGTAATGTGCTGTTATGTTGTTAAAGTATTTTGTCCAAATAATTACCCTCTGTTGGTTTTTATCCTGTCTGCTGTTTGTCAGTGTTGTATTTACCTTAATGCTTTGTATGATACATATTTTAGTCCCAGGACTACCATGTGTATCATTCTGACATCACATTATTATTATTATTATTACTACTACTATTATTATTATTTTTGTGACAGAAATGTTATCAGACAAGATTATCTTATTTCAGACAAAATAATCAAATAAACATGAAAAAATTCTGAAAAGTAGTATCTGTGTGACATCTCAAAATTACTTTTAGGTGAATCCTAGTATTTTTCCTTTTACATTTGACATTTAATTTTGTGAATGCTTAAATAAAAAGATAAAACCCCAAAAATGTTTTTACATTCATGCTTTATTTAGCTTGGCTAGGTAAAACATTAATATTGCTTGGGTAAATTGGTGCTGGTGGTGCTGGTTATTGTACTTTGTTAGCTGGATTAGATTAGTGATGGGTAATAGTATATTTTTTTTTAGTTTTAACCATTATTGTGCACGCGTGTTTTGGCATGCGTTGCCTCAGTACCAGTTGGTCTCAATGGTCCTTAGTCAACCTTTGCTGACCATATTTATGTCTATCTTAATGTTTTTTGGAGGTTTTATTCCTAATTTAGGGGCTTTTTCCAACAGCCATCTGGAAATCTTGTAGTATATAGTATCTTGCATTGCATTTATGATGCATCTCTGTGATTAATGATTTTTAACCTTATCACATTAGTCTGCTTGCTTCCTGTAGGTATATTTAACTTACAATTTATTTCACTAATATATTTCACTGGTAATAATGGCCTAAAAATATCCAAGCAGTGAGAATGAATATGACACTGACAAGGAAGAGCATGATAAGGCTAAGCCAAAAAAGAAAATTAGGTTGTCATTTGAACAAAAATTCTTAGATGCATGGCTTGTTAATCCACTATTTAAATCTTGGATTAAGAAGAAATCAGTAGGTGGGAAAAATGTACCTTTTTGTGGTGTGTGTAATATGAAGATATCGTGTGCCAAAACTGCAATTAAATGACACGGTGAAAGCAGGTCCCATAAAGATGGTGTTATGAGAAGTGTACATTTAAGTAAATCCCAACCCAGTATTAGTGCTTTTCTAGGGCCTTCATCAGATGCTGTTGCAAAAATGGAAATAAAAATTTGTAGCTTTATTGCAGGAAACAATCTATCAATCAGCCTTTGTGAAAATTTGCTTGCACTTCAGAGTTTGTTTCCATCAGATGTACTGAAGAAAGTAACATTAGGGAAAGAGAAAGCTACAAACCATATGACAGATGCTTGGTTTTTATTTTATGAAAGAAGGCGTAGAATTGTTACAAGAAAACAAATTCTCTCTTATCATTGATGAGGAAACAGATAGATCTACTAAAGCGCAGTTGCATTGCTAGCTACATATTTTGATAAGGATAAATTTTGGATCCATGAAAGAAAGACACCCCCACCCTTCTTTAGTTAGCTTTACAAGGCTAACTAACGAAAATATAATGACCTGACAACCAGTTGTCAAGGGCGTACAGTTGACCTAATGATTAGTTAGGTTAGGTTGTGATATTTTTGTTAGTTAGCCTTATAAAGCTAACTAAAGAAGGCTGGGGGTGGCTTTCTTTCATTGATCCTAAATTTGAAATGAATTGTTTTTTTATTGACCTTGTTGAACTGCCAGATGGTAAAGCAGTTACTATTTTTGACAAAAATCATAGATTGCTTTAATGAAAGGAATATTCCAATAGAGAATATAGCTACTAGGATTTTGTGCTGATAGTTGTAATGTTATGTTTGGGAAACATCACTGTTTCTCAACTACTTGTTAAAGAATATCCATGGATTCTTCCTGTTAAATGTTCATGCCACTTGACACATTTGTGTACCCCTTATGCATCACTTAAATTGCCTAAATCCTTGGAGGACCTTTGTAGAAATATCTCAACTCATTTTCATTTATCCCCTCAAAGAACTGAGGCCTTCCATGAATTTCAAGATTTTTTCAATGTTGAGAGAGATAATATCTTAAAGCCAGGGCAAACCAGATGGTTATCTATGAAATTGTGTGGATAGAATTTTAGAGCAACATGAGCCATTGAAACTTTATTTTACACAAGTTGCTCTTGAAGATCCTATATATACAAATGATAATAATATGAAAAGTCTGAATAATAAGTTCACACAAGCTTACTTGGAATTTTTATCATTCAATCTTGGCAGGCTTGCTTCTTTTAACACATTGTTCCAAAGTGCTATGCCACTTCTACATCAACTTAGAAAGGAAATTACAACTATTATAAATGCTATGTGCTCAGATTTTATGGAAATTGGATATGTCAGGCAGATGGGTATTAAAGAAATTAATCCAAATAATGAAATGTACTATGTTCCACTTAAGAAGATATACATTGGTGTAGCACATTGGTACTCATTGCGCGGCTCGTGAGCCAAATGCGCTATATATATATATTTGGCTCGCGAGCCGCCCAATGAGTACACTGGTGTAGCAGCATGTAGTACAATTCATAACATAGCTACTGATCTAGGGTATGAACATGTTTATGTTAAATTACTCTATACCCATTGCAGAGACTTTCTTGTTGAATATGTAAAACATATTCAGTCAAAATTTGATAGTATTGAATATTTTGATTTTTTAATCATGCTTATCTCCAAAAGTTGCACCACATTCTTCCATCAGTATCACCTGTTTTTGAGAAATTGCCCTATCTAAATGACATAGTTGATGTGCAAGCAGTTGATTGGGAATGGAGGGAACATGCAATGAATCCCGATCTTAATGCAAATATGGACTAAGGCTTATTGGTATAGAGCTTTCAATGAAAAAATGGAGCAGGAAGTCCTATATATCCACATCTATGTAAGTTTATGACTGCTGCTTTCATTTCTTTATTCAAACGCATCATTTGAAAGGATTTTTAGTCATTTCTTTATTCAAACGCATCACGTGAAAGGATTTTTAGTCAACTGAAGCTGATTAAAAATGATCATAGAGCTGCTCTTACTGTAAACAACAAAGTTTACTTGGACTGCTTACAACAAAACTTGCATTTCAATGTAAAGGAAAATGTCAGGCTGCAAACCTAGATCCATCAAAGGATATGGTAAAATTGCATTAAAAAATGAGCTCAAATGCAAATGACAATGAAACAGCAAGACTTAGAAGACTGTTTTTATGATATAAAATGAGCCACAGAAAAATAGACAAGTAAGGAACTAGTTAAATTTCTAAGTGAAGTTAAACCTTTCTTTTCTCAGTTTTTTTGCATTGTCTTTATCTCATTTTCAGAGTCAACCCTAAACAAGCCATGTCTGCTGTTGCCAAAAATACTGCTAAAAAATTTTCTTAGAAGTTTTAAATTCAAGGAAAATTACAAGGAAATTAATGTTTACAAGGAAATCAAATTTCATCATGTGGAAACACTAACACTAACACTTTCAAATTCAAGAGGATAATTGTGTGCTTTCTCTCTCTCTATCTCATCCCAATAATAATAGACCCAGTACTTGATGTAGGAAGAGCGGAAGTTCTCCCGTGGAATTTGGTGTTTTGGTCTTGGAGGATGTAAATAGCCTTACTGGCTGAGCTCTTCCATATAAAACTTCAAACAATCAATCCAATCACTTTCAAATTAGCCTACTTGTTTAAGTAAAGATTCAGTAGAACACATCCACCCAAACTAGTGACAAAAATAGGTTTTTTTGGTGTATTTCATGCTGTTTCAATTGAATCTGACCTTCATTTTTGGTGCAAATGCACCATTATGGAGATATACCCCCCCACCCCCCCCACCCCCCCCCCAAGGCTTTGAAGAAGAGGGAAATTGTGGGCTAAAAAGGCAAGACTCAATTGAAACAACATGAAATACACCAGAACCTATTTTCATCAGTAATATTCACAGCAAAAGTAACAACTTAACCTGGTACTAGTTACCTTTCTGGGTATAATTGCTTATGGTGTTGGATACCACAAAGGTTAATTGAATGCCTGGTTAGGTCAACTGCCTTTGACAATTGGTTAGGTTAAGTTGTGATATTTTCATTAAAACTAATGAAAATAATACAACTTAACTTAACCAATTGTCAAGGCCATACAGTTGACCTAACTGGGCATTCAATTAACTTAACCAGGCACTCGATTAACTTAACTGGGCATGGGTACCCCATAATGAATTTGGGACCTGGAAAGGTACGGTAAGTAGTACCCCTAACCTTACCTGGGCCTAGATGATGTCCCACTCAGACTGGGAACTCCCACCACAGACAGCCATTCTAAAGTGACTGTTGAATTCAAATTTCAGCTACTGGATCTGTGTGGGAGTATCATGTGACAATGGGGCAGCCACTCATTGGCTAATAATGATAACATGACTACATATGTCAGGACAAGATGGTTTGACTAGTGAATATTGGTGCCAAAATTTAATAATTTTGAAAATAAATATATCTATAAATAGGAATTTCTGCCAAAATTAGTATAGAATAAAGTATTCTTATTTTTTTTTTAGCTCTATCTTGCTGTATAAATATCAATATTGAGTTTGGTGGATGTGTTCTACCGAATCTTAACCCTTGTTTATGTTAATTAGGTTAATTGAATGCCCGGTTAGGTCAACTGTACACCCTTGATGATTGGTTAGGTTAAGTCATGATATTTTCATTAGTTTTAATGAAATATCATATAATATTTTCATTAGTTTTAATGAAAATATCATATAATATTTTCATTAGTTTTAATGAAAATATCATGACACACCCTAACCAATCATTAAGGGCATACAGTTGACTTAACTAGGCATTCAATTTACCTAATTAACATAAACAAGTAATTTGAAAGTGTTGGAGTGCCATTTATTTTTGATTGGTTCATTTATTTTGAAAAAAAAAATATATTTTATGATGCTAAACTGTGATTCTACCAATATTTCTTCCCAGTCTGGTCTCCAGGGACTGAGCAATGTTGGGCCTAGCTGGGCTCCTCCCAATAGGCCTAAGGCCCATATAGGTTCAGAGCTCTCAGACCCAGTGAAAGCTTCATTTTTATATAGGATTACTGACTGTGAATCATAATATCTCTTTTGCATCAAGACCTTTGGTTTTTAGCATAGCACTAAGGGATTCACCTTTCCATGGGTTGGGTATGCAGACACGTCTTCCAGAGACACACTGGCACAGTGCAAATAAAGACCACCACTGTCCTTCCCTCCCAATTTTTGGTAACTCCCTGGAAGCTGGGTCCATGGGAGGTGGATTGCTCTTTACATTACATTACATGAAGCCACTCAGGCCTTTCAAGGTAATCCAAATCATAAGCTACATTTTTTAATAATAAAAAAAAATCTTGCAAGATGTCAAACTCAAGTCAGCTGATTAATATAAAACTATTTACTACCATTATAGTAGCCTATATAACTGAAGCAAAGAATATACACTATTTATAACCTACAAACTATCTCTTTCACTCATGAAAGTGTCTAAATTTTTCTTAAAATTAACTAATGAGCTACTGTTTACCACATCATATGGCAAGTCATTCCAAAAATCTACTTTGTCATGTATGACTGAAAAAGTATTTTTGTAGATGAAGTCTACAAGTTTGTTTTCTAATTTTCTTATTATGCTCACAAGTTATCCCATCAGTATCTAGTGAGAAAAAGTTACGTACATCTAAATTGTCCAAACCTGAAAACATTTTGAACATCTGTATCATATCTCCCCTCATACAACCTCTCTCAAAACTAAATATACCTAATTCCTTTAACCTATCCCTGTATTTCAATCTTCTTAGGTTAGGGATAAGCTTGGTTGCCCTACGTTGCACACCTTGAAGCATATCAATATCATGTCTAAGGTGAGGGGACCAAGCTTGAACGCAGTATTCTAAGTGAGGCCTAACGTAAGAATTATATAATTTATGGATGACTTTTTCTCTCGTAACTTAACATTCCTTTTAATAATATGGTACCTAACATTTTATTTGCTTTATTTCTAGCCCCTAAGCACTGCTTAGAAAATTTTAGATCACTACAAACTATAATGCCACGATCCTCGTCCTTTCTAATATTCTCCAACCAGTTCCCTCACATTTCATAACTAAAGTTTTCATTATTTCTATCAAAATGGATAACTGCATTTTTGAACATTGAATTCTATCCATCATTTATTGGCCCAAGCGATTAATCTATCAAGATCTTTTCGTAGTTTATAAAAATTTTCTATATTTGTAACTGGGGCAACTACTTTCGTATCATTCGCAAATTTAGAAATTTTACTACCTATTCCTTTCTCTAAATCATTTAGATATAAAAATAGAGTAATGGACCTAAAACTGATCCTTGCGGTACGCCACTTCTCACTTTCCACCACCCACATTCGTAATCATTTAGAATTACTCTCCGTTCTCTAATCATTTTTCTATCCAATTTATAGCTGACCCCGATAATCCATGAGCTTTTAATTTATATGACGCGTTCGGTGGAGAAGGGGCGAACGCAACATTTTCGAATTATACCACAAAATGCAGTTAAAGTTTGTAAACTTTAAACCTTTGTATTTTTCCGGTTTATTGAAATGTTGTATGAATTTGAACACATATTTGAGTAAAATATTGTTGTGTAATATGTCGATATAATAAAACGCCAAGAAATTTTACAATATTATTTATTGATAGCTTCTGATGTTAACTGGTGTAATCCATTATTTGGTCCTCTTCGTCGAATGTTGTATTACCTGCTTCAACTGTTTCGGTTTCTTCCAGTTCCTTTAACAATCTTGTATAATAGTTCACTGCAGTTGCAGGCATTAGGTCTGATAATTCTTTGAGATCTTTTATTTTTTCCTTAGTTATTGGCAGCAATTGGGAATACTTTGGTTGCAGTGTCTGCTGGGCTAGATTGAATAAACTGACACTGTAGGATTTTTTCCCTTTCTGCAGTCTGACGGGATGGCTATTATCTGGGGTTGTGCGGTATGCACTAGATATTACGTAGCCTTCTTTGTGTTGAAAGTCAAATATTAACTTTCTTGCATCTGTAAATTTAGTAGGTGTTGATTTCCTAATGACAATGCACGTTTTTAGGACGTCAAAATCGAGAAAATCAGCCTGTTTCATTTCTACATCTAGGAAGCGCTGCGAAACGGCTGTAGTTATGGCCGTAACATAATCTTTTTTGGTGTAAATAATATTGCTGTAATTATTTTTTATATTTTGTTCAATTTGGCCAAATTGAGCATCACAGGGCATTGTCGAGTGACCAGAAAGTAGATAGATGTGTTCAATGTGAAGCAATCATGCGGAGTGAATTTCTCTGAGATACATTAAAACCTAAATTTTACCGTGAAAGAGTGCAGACTAACATCTAATTTTTTGCATAGGTAAAGCAAAGGTTTTAAAGGATAATTATACGACAAAAAACTCATTTTTAGAATTTTGTGGCGTTCGCCCCTTCTCCACCGAACGCGTCATATAGAAGTCTCTTATGTTGGAACCTCGTCAAATGCTTTACTAAAATCCAAATAAATGACATTACAGTATTTCCATTATCTACCCGAGATAATATACGCTTATTTACCAATGTACACTTATTTACCAATAGGTCTATAATCTACGTGGCCACTTAAAATTACTCCAGGATAATCTTGAGATGTCATCGCCTGAATTTAAAAAAAATAACTATATGGCCATAATCTACATCAGACATGGGCTCATTATCATTGTATAATTAATTACAAATTTCTTGTAATGATAATGAAAGAAATTTTGAGGCAATAATCATAATGATAATGGTAATGAAAGGTCTGTAATGAATCATTACACATTACATTTTCATTACAGTGTAATTTCAATATATATATATATATATATATATATATATATATATATATATATATATGGGGCTCCAATAAACCTTAGCACCCCCCACCCATGGCTGCAAATGGGGGGCTAAGGTTTTTTGGAACCCCTTATATATATATATATATATATAGGGTGAACCAAATGTAGGTGGACAGTAAATGATAACGTTTATTTTGAGAATACATATTTAATTTTTTTGTATACTATAATACAAAATAAAATTTAAATAAATTTAGTTATAATATTTAATATAATAAAACACAAACACCATAGTTTAATGAACACCATAGTTATAATATAATATAACACAAACCGTATTCAACCTACTGTCCACCTACTTCTGGTTCACCGTGTATATATATATTTTTTTTTAGTTCGGGAAGAACCGATTCGCCTCTATTTAAAGGCATATCTCAGCGGAAAAACAAAGAAAAAGTGAGAGGAAAGACAGAGGAAAAGAAAGGGTGGAGGGGACAGTCGAAGTGGAAAAAGACCAAGGATGACAAGGACTGCAGGGTCGAGCCCCATCATCCTTGGGTGCTATGGCCGGGAGGGCGCACGTGAAACCTCCAGGAACAAGCACGTACAAACGAGCACAAAGAGCACTCAAGAGCACGAGCTTAGAACCCCCTTGCGGGGATATATATATATATATATATATATATATATATATATATATATATATATATGCAGCTTCTGATTCCTCCCAGTCCCAGCCAGCACCAAAGTGGTGCAAATTGTTCAATTTTATGGCTGCTCCAGCTCCCTCTACAGCTTCTCAGAACCCTATTGTCAGCCAGGTGAATAGCTACCTTGACCAGCCCTGCATTGATGAGGACTGCAATTCCCTGACATGGTGGAGGGACACTGCGCATCTGTATCCTGATGTATCTGTTCTTACTGCCAAGCATCTTGGCATCCCTGTCTCCAGTGCACTGGTGGAACTCTTATTCAGTATATTCAGTATTGTAATGATCATTACAATGATAATGAAGGGCTTGTAATGATAATGAAACAAAAATGCTGTAATGATGATGATGATGAAAAATTTCTGGTAATGATAATGATAAACCTTGTAATGACTCCATTTCTGATCTACATAACAATTTGACACTTTTTTGAAGAGTACTGTTTTTTGTGCAAATACAGTTAAGTTTACCAAATACTTTTTTATAGTAGTATTTGATGTAATTTACTCAAATTTTATATTTACTTGCTGCATAATTTTGCTGAAACATGATTTTCAACTTTGAATAAAATGGGTTTTGGCTCATTTACATAGCAAGTGAATATCAGATTTGAATAAATCATATCAAATACTACTAGAAAAATACATTTTGGTATGATTTTGCAGGTGATGACATTTCTTTAAGAGTTACTGTACCTTACTCTGTTTTGTTATCTCGTAACTATTCTTCTGCATAATTTATGACTGAATCCAATATCATGCAAGCTTTTAATTTATACAGAAGGCTGTGGGGAACCTTGTCAAATTCCTTGCTGAAATCCAAATAAATATAATCTACATGATAAGTTACCAACTCTAAAAAGTCTAAGTCTAAGTGATTAGACAGACGAGAGTTTGCTGATCTAAATCCATGCTGGGAACTAGAAATTGTCAAATTAATTGCATCAGCTATACTCCATTTAGAGCAATGCAACCAATATCTGAAAATTCAAATATCCTATTATAAAAAAGGCATGCTTCCACTTTATTCAATTTGAATTTAGTTTGTTACACTGTGGACTTTGTGAAATATTTTAAGTTTGGGAGTAAGCCTATTTGTTAAAGAATGACATTGTAATTATGAGTTTTACCATTAACTTCTGTTTTATGCTTTGAAACTCAGCTTTGATGAAGTATACTAATAGAAATAAGTCCATTAGTAGATTATGTATTCTTAGGAATTTACAGTGATTCTACTGTTTATAAAGAATTTAAATGCTATAAAAGGACTTAAAGTTGGCATTCTTAGAAAATATTAATGCTTAAATATGTATAGCCAAAGTGAAATAAATAACACTCCTTTTGTTTTGTTTGAGTATTGTTTATGCTTAGAAATTTGGTAGCTTGGGTATAGTAACTCCAGCTGACTTATTCCGCATTGTTGTAAAAATATAGTGGACTTTACTTAACTTTGCCATGTAGAAAACATCTTAAATACTAATCCCTAGTATGTAGTTTTAAATCTGTATTGTATACAGAATGGCATAGTCCTATTCACCTTTCAAAAAACCTCTGTAGTATATACTGGTATGAAGAGTGATGATTTTCCCTTTACCTGTTGAGCATCACTTTTTAACTTTTATACGCATTGCTAGATGATATAACTTGTTGATAATGCTCGAGATTAAGTTGCTGTATATTGGGGATATTTTTTATTTTCTTTTGTTAGTACCAAGTCATAGTAAACTTGTGGCACCAGATGGTAATTTTTTCCCCTTCTCATTTTAACATTTGAAGGTAGGTTTTGGTTGAAAGGACTTTTTCTGTTTGTCTCTTGTTGGCAAGATCCTATTTTGAGTTTAGAATATACCATATTTGATGGCTTATAAGACACATGGGCATATAAGGCACCCTCATTTCAGCGGGGAATATTTAGGAAAAAACTTTTGAGTGTATTTAAGCATTTAATGTTTACTCCTACTAAACATGAGCATGAGATCAGCATAGCAGAAGTAGTCATTTACAATGAAAATATCTTGCATCATCATCAGTAGTTATAAATCCAGCTTTAATATTTATAATAATTCCTTTTTTAGTTAATTTAAAGAAATAATAATGTAATAATAATGTGTTTAAGTAAACCATAAAAATTTTTTTAATTCTGAAGTTGGGCTAGGCAGAATTTAGCCTATCAGAGACAGCTACTGGGGTATTCATTAGCCTTTGCGAGACTGTAACTTCACGTATAGGATGTGGGGTGATTTTTTGAGTCATTTTTCAGAAAAAAGTATCATATATGCCATCAAATATGGTAGCTATTTTGTTAAAATTGGACCTATCCTCACACTTCACTGGGTAAGGTTTGTTATGAAATGCAAGTAATATTTCATACAATTATCATCATTAGTATGGTAACTGCTACAGGTTACCATAATGAGATGTAATCAAAACATTCTAAAGTTCTTCTGGTATTGAGTCCAGTTCTTTTGAGGCTTTTTTTAAATTAGTTAAATTTTTAGGCTATAGAATTTTTTTCATACTCTTGTAGGTTTGTTTGTAGAAATTACAGTTAATGCTCTCTTTAGTGAACACTGTCTGAGCTGATTTTTTATTATTTTCTACTCCAGAATTGAAGTGTAATAGGATTGTTGCGTCATAATCATGGATAATAAGTCTTTTTCCCAAACTGTTGCTGCAATGACCAAGCAGATGAATTACATGAAACTCAATGGATTCCCAGGTAGGATTAATTTCTTTTATTAAGATAGATACTAGAAATTTTGTTAGAGAGAGGCCCCAAGTTTAATATTCAAATGTGATAGCTTATAGGGGCTGTGTGTGCTGCTGTTTAATGTATAGGGCCCTGATAAGTTTTAAATGTTATTTGGGACTTCAAATTAGTTTTTTTATTAAAATCAAGGCATAATAGTTACAAAAATGATAGTTTCATTTCTGTTACCTAATTTAAGTAGCAAATAGTGTGGGGACTATTTATAAAATGGTAAAAACATAAATACTGGTATATTTAAACTACTTATAATTGTACAGTAAATAAATTGTTAGGCCTATAAATAAGGGCCTACTCTGAATGCATTTTTAATGTTATATATACAGTAAAACCTTCGTTATCCAGTATGCTCGGGGATTAGGCCATTCTGGTTGTCTAAATTTTCTGGTCATCTAAGGGTACCACTAACCTAGGAAAATCCAATGGACAATAATAGTAAAACTCAAATTTTGGCTATACTGCACTGTACACCAATGTAAACTATATGGTAATCAACATAAACACTATGCTAAGTATGTATGGGACAATTGAAACAAGTAAAATTTAGTCTTATTTTATTAAAAATGTTAAGGATGTTCTAGTTTTTTCCGGATGGCATTGGAAAGCTTCTCAGTTTCTAGATTGGTGAAATGTACTGGCCTAATATGAAATTTGCCAGTTTCTAAAGTTTTCTGGATAGTTGATTGCTGGATAGCACAGGTTTTACTGTAATATGAATTATTTCAATTTACAGGCCTCTGTAATGATATCGCAGATATAGTTGAGTCACATAGCTTCCTTCAGTGGAATGAAAGCTCTCTGGAATCTGTTTCTGAAAGTGATTTTGAATATGGCATAAAATGTGAAGAATTGGTTGTCACTCTGCCTTATGCTGGCACAAACTTTATTGTGAAATTATTTTTCAACCTTCATGAGCCTTGGATCCCTCCAGATATGATTTTCAGTGATTCACGATTCATGAAGAAAGTTAGTGTTAAAGACTTGGAGGAAATGGTAAGATTTACAAAAAGTGCCCTAAATAATTTAACATAACCTTGCAAGCCTGTAAACAAATATTGTAAAAGCCCCCATTCCTTATTATTCTTAGAATGGTTACACCATATGTCAGGATCAGTGGCGTGTACTCCTAAGACGCAAGGTAAGCATTGCTTACCCTATAAAAATTATTCCCTCCCAAATTAAAATAGCTTTGTTTAGTTAACATATTATTTATTTTAATTGTATATAGAGCATTCTGCATTTTTTTATTTAAGTCGCAGTGAATTTATACCTGCTGTAATAGGAGTCCAGACTTTTGAAACTTGCAAGACGGGCGTTTGCTGCTTGAAAATCTGTCCCTCAAATACGCAACATTCAATTTGCAGTAACCTCATTCCACCTCTTGCAGAATAAAATGATATGCCACTGCCAGACGTAAGATGAAAACTATTAATTTAACTTATGTTACTCCCCTTTTTTCCCAAATCCATGTAAATAAGATTCAGGTCAATCTAATATGCTGTGGAAAGCATTCTGATGCTAGAATGTCCCCTCAATAATATTTGTTGTTAAATTGGAAGGTAATAATTTTTATAGGGTAAGCAATGCTTACCTTGCATCTTAGGAGTACATGCCACTGGTCAGGATGTATTTATGAATAGAATTGGGTAGTCTAGATAATATATTGAGAAGTGTGTAATAGGCCAAGACAGCAAGCTTCTAACTGAAGGTTAATAATAGAGAAAAAACAGTTATATGTTAAGAAGTTTTGTGTTAAGAACTGATAATTTTAGGATTGAGGAGAGAAAGTAGATTTGGGGTATTATGTACAAAAGGAAAAACTTGCTTGAGCTTTAAGATAAAATGTGATTGGTAAATGAAATGGAAATAGTAGATTGAGGTACAAAGAAGCCAGTAAAATGAGTCATCAGTTCTTGCATGAGGAGACATTTTGGGTTTCCTATTATTTTTCTGATGAAGATAAGTACTAAATTTTGAAAATGTAGTCTACTGTATTCCCAATTATGGGTGTTGTATATTGTGGTGTTATAGGATGATAAGTACTGTATCAGTACAGTATAGGGTAATGTAGCATCTTATCTTGATAATTATGCACCTAAGGGGCATTGCTGAGTTCGGTGATAATTTTTGTTTTTTCTTTTTTCATGCTTTGTTTAGTAGATATTGTCATTAGTTGTGGCATTATGAAAAAACACCAGTTTTAAGGTTTTTTGGATAGACAAATACCACTGCGCAAAGCACGAAAAAGGAGCAGAAAAAAACATTTATCACCATTTAAATAACTAAGGTTAATTGAATGCCCAGTTACATCAACTGTGCACCCTTACGATTGGTTAGGTTAAGTCATGATATTTTCGTTAAAACTAACGAAAATATCATGACAACCGAATCAATCATCAAGGGTGTACAGTTGACCTAACCGGGCATTCAATTGACTGGGGGCAACTCACAAGTAGATAGATCACAGCACTGCATTATCACATGCTCACACTACAACAATAATTTTAAAAAATAATGATGAATGTCAATATAATTAAGATTGCAAGTTTCGCACACCATGTTGGAATCTAGACTTAGAAATAGCACGATTTTAAACATGGGATAGAGCTAGGTTTAAATTTGATTGGCTGGATGATGTCACAAGAGCATGTGTCACTTGGTCATTGGTTGACGTCTGCCATGCTAATCATGGCGGCGATAGCGGAAAATTCAAATTTTTTCTAACAGAATTTCCTTAAACTTCACCATAAAATGATATTTCCCCAGTATATAATTAATTGTAGTGTGATGTACATATATTTCATTTCCAAAGTCGAAAAGGGTGGTGTATGTTTATAAAGCTGTGACACCCCTTAGCTGCATAATAGCCCTTATTTTTAGATTTTGTCTCAGTCACTCTCTTCATGTATTATTATTTTACTTCATGATTTTGATATTACTTGTTTTTTATTGGAATAATTTCTGAACATTAACTGTGTATCCATTTCAATTGTTTGCAGTTCTTCTGCACAACCACATTACATATTTTTATTTATGATTTTTATCTTAAAGGTCCCTAGTTTGAATAGTTGGAATTACTTGGCAGAAGATATTATAGCTCAACTACTACTGCAGCTACATCAACTATATAAAAAGTATCAGGTATTTTCACAAAGCTTCATGTTGAATTTGTGTCTGAACATATTTCTGTAACATGACAAGGAATGAGTAAATCAATATTAGTTTTGATTGTCCAACTTTTGAACTCTGTTGTACATCATATACCCCAATGTACTAAATCATAGGCACCAGTGCAAGTTATTTGCTGGAATAATTAATATTACTTAACTACACTGGATCACAGTCTAGGTATTTAACAGCATGCCAGATGCAATGAAATCTCTATGCTAGTAAAATTTGAATAGGTTAGTAGTATCTGCAACTTAATTAAGTCTTCTCCCCCTTAATGATTTACAGTATGTTACAGGTAAAAATTAAGATAATATATTTTTTAGTGTTCATTGAAATTTTATTTTAGAAAAATCTAAAACAAATTTACATTATGTATTTAACATTCATTATATTTAGTTAAATAATTTTCTTTCTTGATCAACAAAACTTAAAAAACCCACTCGTACCAAAACAGTTACATTTATGTGCAGGCATTTTTAAAAGAGATTTGCCAAATTATCATATATATATACAGTATATATAAACTATGATTGGAGTGACTTACTACAGACAAAAGGATTCTTTTTTTCATAAAATTTTTAATATTTACTGTTTTGTCAGGGGTTAGCCTTCAGTTACTCTGTCGTTTCTTATTGCACTCTTCATTCCCTATTCTTCAAAAATGTGAATATTGAAAATGAGTGAAAGTGTTGATTCAGACTTAGAGCAAAACCATTTCACAGTTTATCAGCAGTGTCAATAAGCATCATATTTGCAGTCAAAGACATCATCCTAATCCCAGAAACGTTTCTGCAGGGATAAATGATAGGAAGATATTACTGTTGTATTAAAAATATGAGTAAATTAAGGCTGCATGATTTTCTTTCTCCAATTGACAAGATTGTTGATGCGAGTACTCTATTACTTTCATCAGTTAGATTGTTTGGAAAGTGAAGAATTATTACACTTTGAGTATCAGTCTCTGTTGCAGTCTCTCGGGATCGGAGAGAGTGATGTTGAAGTAAGTCCAGATTTTGCTTTTGATATAATTTTCAAGAGGCGGTTATTAGGTTTAATGTTCTTTTTCTATTTTTATTTAAGTAATATCTAGTAATATTTAGCGAACGGCTTGCTATGTATCTAAGGACAGTAAAATTACTATTAGAAATATTTTGAAATTGTAGTTTTTATTAGAAAGGAAAAAAGGTTACTTTTTAAAAACACTAATGCCAATTCAAATTTCTATTCTGATTAGATCTCTCTGAGCGGTGGAAGTAATTGGTTGGTTTCTCTTATGATTCGCCTCCCTCTGAGTCTGAAAGACGTTCCTCCTGCCTTGATAGACGCAAATCCAGGGACGCCTGCCTGTCTTCTTCATGTTTCAGTGAAAAAGGTTGAAGAAAGTTTTTTCGCATATTTTCAGTTTTAATTTTTTTCTTCAGGAAACTGATCAAAGAAAACAATATACACACTTAATAGATTTAATTACCATTTAAATCTATCCAAAGATGTTTTATTTACGATATTTATTTTTTCTTTAGAATAGTGGAACTTTCATTCCAAAACTACACCTTTCACCTCAAGTTGAAGGTTTAATCGGAGGTTCCAAGATGCTAGGGCTACCTTCTGTGCCTCCTGGTTCCTCGCTTTCAGATTACATTACGAATGTTCTCCACTTGCTCGAAGATAGAGTCAAACACGGTGTTGGCCTTTGAGATGAGGAAGCAGTTTATCGCTCAGGTAATGTCCCTTAGTTGTTGTAAACTTGATTCCTACATTTGTTGATTGCGATTGTTAACTTTTTTAATTTTCTATTTTTCTATTTTTTACAAAGAACTGCATTTATATTTCTATACTAATGTTTCCATTTTCGTAATTTATGGATAGGAGTAATTACTCCGAAGCTATTTACAGATGTTTTGATATGTGACCACTTGAAATAAAGTATTTAAAGGCGTTTCAGTTATTAAAAAAAAATTCAGATATTTTTTTGTTGTGGGACAAATGGTTGTTTATTTTGTAGTTGTGAAAATCTTGAAAAGCGATTAAACATTAAGTACCGAGTTGTTCGAAGAAATAGGAGCATGCTGTAGTAGACAAAATTAATATATCATGTACATTGTACACAGTATAAAAAATAGGTCATGCGTCAAATATAGTAAGTTTAGTACGTTCCTAGTTGAGATAAGGGATTCAGGATTACATTCACAAACTTTTTTTTTTCCAAAGAAGGCTAAGCAGTAAAGTGAGAAACTTGGGAGCTAGTCTTTTTAATATGCTTTTAAATATAAAAAGCATATTAAAAAAAGACTAGCTCCAGGTTTCCTACTTTATTACCTTTTCCTTTAAGGTATATTATTAGGATGTAATTACGAAACTAAATGAAACGCGCTTAAGAAATAAATTTTCTTTAACCCTTTCACAGTAGTCAGCTTCTCTGGAAATAATATAAACTATTACAACACGTTTCTATAAATGCTTCTACATGTTTATATAGGTGTCGGTTAGTTGTCAGAAAAGGAACCCAAAATGGGTGTCATTTGTGTCGAGTCAGGAAAATATTTAGTTTTAAATAACGATAAGACCTATACTATATGGTTTGAAGACGCACCACTTGCCCATTAAAGCGTTAAGGGGATAACTACTGGCAACCTAATTTATGTCACTGCGTTGATTCTGATAAATTGTTTAAACCTTCAGATTTTTGTTCTTTGTGTAAACTTTTAAACTTTTCTATTCCTGAGTAGTTCTGTGATATATACAATGTTTTCCTTTTCAGCTTCTTTGTCATTTCGGCTCGGCTTTGGTTGAATACGACGCCGATAAATTTTCAAAAGCTACTCTTCTTTTTGATCGGAATGATTTTTATTTCATCCTCATAATCGAAGTACCTGAAAATTTCCCAAAGGTAAAATCTAAATTCGGGCTTTCTGACGTCGTTAAGTTGGTATGCGCTTGTTTTATATTTAGTTTGTGTGCTATTAAGACTCAGAATCTTGTGGGGATAGTATCTTAAATTATACACTTCTCCACTGTAGTAATACAGTTTGTACGATATAATATGAAGGAATCTCTCCTGCGAAGTAGTTTTCTCGTTACAATGTTTTTTTTTTTCTAAATTTAGAATGAACTTTTATATCGCGTGAATCAGTTTTTTAAGCATGTTTTAGAACCAGTAATAATCGTAGAAACTTTTATGGAACATCTTTTAAGCGACGATAAAAAGTGGATGTACGCATTTAGTCAATCCTTAATTTGGAATTTTAAAGCCACACGTAGAGGAGGGAAAAATGCTGCTTCCTTACTACTACATTTCTCGTCTTCTGACACGCTGTTTTGCTTTGACGAATGCCTTTTTAACATTCACTTCGAGGCTGTTCGAAAGGAATTCAGTTATATGCAGTAATGTCATCCAATAACAGATCCATTAATGTACAGTACTTTGCTTTTGGAGCCCAACGATATACACTTCACTAATAAATTTCTAGCATTATTTAGATCAGCATGGTTAAGCTACGTTGGGAGTGGTTGGATGGGTGGCCGTCCTCCTCCGCGCTTAGATGATGTAGATACCCGTGGTTCGGATCCCAAGGAAAGTTATTAGGTCTCCACCGTCGCCTATCCTTTCCCATTACGGAGGTTAAATAAGCCCAAACATTATTTTAAGTGCAATAACTGCATTGAAATAAGGTGGAAAGGACTAAGGCAGTAAAGTGGGAAACGAGGAGCCAAGATCATTCATCATGAAACTTTTTTCATTGTCTTCATTATCTTCAAAAGAAGACTAACTGAGCCGGGTGTACCTGCTATATGAAACGGAGAGCTCAAGAAAGCAACTATCAGGTCATCCCATAAGTAATGTCGTTTTTTACGATAGATTAAGTTTAAACTAGTCCTACTCGGTTTAAGCGTAAATTTTCCGAAGGTTATATCTAAGAGATCTATCGTGTTTCGCTACATACTTTACAGACCTTGACCAGTGAAGACGTGTGTTTTGCTTTATGTGAACCCCCTCATAAACATGGCGGTATCAAAGGAGCATATCAGGCATATAATGCTTTACGAGTTCAAAAAAGGGAATAGTGCTACTGTAGCAACGCGAAACATTCAGGAAGTTTATGGCAACGATATTCTGCATGTGAGGAAATGTCAAAGATGGTTTCAAAAATTTAGGAATGGTGACTGCTGTTTGACAGATGCAGCACGCTCTGGACGCCCTGCTGAGTTTGATGATGACCTACTGTTAGCCGCACTTGAAGAAGACTGTTCAACAACTGTCGAAGAATTGGCCCAGAAACTCAATTCATCCCCGTCCACCATCCATCGACATTTGCAACAACTCGGGAAAGTGCCTAAGTTTGGAAAATGGGTGCCACATGAATTGTCGGTCGACAATCTGAGGGTGCGGGTAAACATTAGCACAGCTCTTCATTCCCGTGAACTCCAAGATCCGTTTTTGCACCGTTTAGTGACTGGTGGTGAAAAGTGGATACTGTACCAGAATGTTAAGCGCCGTCGACAGTGGGTTTGTGCCGGAGAACCAGCGACACCACAGCCAAAACCAAATCTTCACCCTCGGAAGGTGTTGCTTAGTGTTTGGTGGGATAAAGGTGGTGTAATACACTTTGAAACCTTGCCACACAACCAAACAATCACCGCTCAAGTCTACTGTCAACAACTCGATCGATTGAACACTGTACTAAAAGAAAAGAGACCACCTTTGGTTAATCGGAAAGGAATCGTGTTCGACAACGCACGTCCTCATACCGCTCGGATCACTTCTGCAAACGTTGAGGAGCTTGGGTGGGAAAAACTTCCACATCCTCCAGACCTTGCGCCTTCAGATTATCATCTCTTCAGGAGTCTGCAAAACTATCTTGACGAGAAACAGTATACTTCTTTAGATGACCTGCACACCAGTCTTTACGTTTTTTGCCTCAAAACCGCCTGAATTTTATAAACATGGCATTGAAAAGCTTGTAGGACGTTGGCAGTGTTATTGATTCCGATGGAAAATATATACTAGATTAAAAAGTTTTTTTTTTTTTTTGTCCTTCAAATTCCCATCTAAAAAACGACATTACTTATGGGATGACCTGATATCGCCTTCAAGTCAATTCCAGAGGTAGGGCCACGAGCCTGACCTTCGTGCGATAAGGAATCGATGCGTGAAACTTCTACCAGGTTGCATGGCTGAAGATCTTCTATATTGTAATCGATATTTCGTTTTCCGCAGGCGACCCCTGACTTGACTCTTCGATCTGCGTATCACAGTAACACTCGCGGACCCCTCAAAAGGGAAATTTTCGACCTCCGTTTTCCCCCGCAGTCCACCCCTGAAGATATAGTGAAGGCGGTCAAGTCGTCCGTCATTCAAGCCGTGCCAGATTTTCAGTCTTATACAATCGGCAGCACGAAATGATGCTTTGTGTGAAATAATTGTGATCTGTGTTTATAAAGGCTGAGCCGCTCACATGTCAGAGTTCAGCCGCGAAAAGTTCCTATTGCTAAATTTTGTACTTCATTTTTAATTTTTTATGGATTTATCAACAGATATTTGATTTCTTGAATCTATTTTTCTTTGAAGGCATTCGAAGGAAGTTAAGCTGAGCAGTTAGTCCCGGACGTCATTTTTAAATATGTTCCTATTGCGTCATTTTGGGGACTGCTTGGGGAGAAGCATCAATAATATTTGCGTGTTAAGACCGAGCGATGACATGGGGAATAGAGCCTCTCTGGCTGTTTTCTTTCCTTGCATTTTAAACTGCTATAATAAATAAGTCAGAAGCTTCGACTTTGAGCATTAGTGATCTGTAGGACGAAGAAACTTAGACACACTTATTGTAATGGGAATTGCTTTCGAGCGTCTACTTCACGTTTTTTAATTTCTTAACCTCCCGTTGAGCCTTTTTATCAGTGTAATTAATTATATAACAAATTCTCATTAAAAATTTCCTAGTTTGATTTTTCTCCAGAAATGTGAAAATTATTTAAAGTTGTTTTTTTCTATTTTTTTCACATTCGAGTAAATTCCTTAAAAAACGTACACACACACACACACGTGTATATAATTTTTTTTATTTTAAGAGTATTTAATAGCCTCAGCCCGACTGCATAGTTGAGGAAAGAATATTGTAATTGATGATGATATTTTAGCAGCAGCAAGTATGAAAGTCCCTTGATATTCTCATTTTTTTCTGAATTTAAGACTAAAATCATTTAGAGGTCAACACTGAATAAACGCTATAATGTATTTCCCAGGTTAGTTTGAGACATAACCAAAGAGCCAGAAGTTAATATTTACACTTTTCTATATAAACTGAGTTATTTTTGTTGTTTTCAAAGATTTCATATAGAATTATTGAAGCGTTTTTTTTTCTAATTTTGATTTATGTAATTTACTCAAAATGAGACATTTTTATTTAAAATAATTGTTTTTCTTTTAACCTTTTGAATGAAAAGGGCTAGCATATGATGATCTCGTGTTCATAGGTTTAATTAGGAAAGGTGGTCGAGTAGTTTGGGCATAGTATTGAGGGCGGGGGGCGGGGAAGTTGCTCGTTTTTGAGGGGGGGGGGGGGGGGGCTTGCCCTAGGCAATAGAAAATCAGTTTACGCGTAATAAATTAATTTACTGAAACTATATCTTATTTTCTATTTTGTAAAAGCGAAAGAATATCCTAATGTATAAATATTTAAAATATAAAAATAAGACCTAATTAAATGTACACCCACGAGTTACAGCATGAACTTTATTTTTCAATTTTTATATTTCAAACCAAAAATATACAGTCGATAAGAATATAGCCAATAAAAACTTGCTAAATGTTATAGAAATAAAGAACACTGTCAAGCATGCGTGTAAAAATTATAAAAGCTTTTTATATTCATTTTATATTCCCGAACACTTGTATTTCCCACGTGACGACGGAAAACTTGGTAAGAAATAGATACTCGTTTAATGAAAGGGTGGTAGAGTCTGCCGAATTTACAGGACACCTACACGGCAAATTGACAACTTTATTTATGTTCAACCTGTAAACTAAGTTTTGGAAACTTCCACAGGATGACCATCATTTTCCGATACGGTGCATATTCGACGCTCATACTTGGAGTATTAACAAGATACTCTTTGTAGACTCGATCACTTCTGATTCTTTGACGGAATTTTGCCAGATACCCAAGTTTGTCATGACATAGGGGGTTAAATCCTGGTGATCAAGGTGACCTATCCACTCAGTATCCACTATCCAGCGCTGAAATGCATCAACATGAACGAGATTCGCAGAATGTTAATATTTAATGTGCTATGATTGTCATGTAACTGCATAATAAATATATTTTTCTTTGACGAGTGTACGTACCGTGATTTGGAGCGAATTATTTCAATACAGCGCAGACAGTTTTTTCTTCTCCAACTAAGAGCTACTGAAGGCGACGAGATAAGTGTAATCTTTCAATAGGATTAGGTGACTTCCCGCTATGCCGTTGCTGTTTCAAACTTTCTAGATGCAACCTTTCCTCAGTGCTGGATAGGCCGTGGTGGATCGATAGCATGACCACCTCGGTCACCTGACTTAACCTTTTTGGATTTTTATCTATAGGAGTGTTAAATCACTTCTGCATTTTGACAAACTCGGTTGTCTGCAGAACTTCGTCAAAGAAACCGAGATCACTCGATCCATTCTACAAGAGCATCTTGCTTATTCTCTAACGGAGTTCGAGCGTCGAATATGCGCTGTATTGAAGAATGTCATCATGTGGAAGTTAGGATTCCTAAACTTAGTTTGAAAATGTAAGCAAAACATATACACAGTGTATATATACCCTATATACGAGTATATTGATTATTAATAGGGAAGATTACCAATTCATTTTGCACCATTATTTTTTGGAAACTTTGTATATTCAACAGTAACCGCTATGTTTCTAAGATATGACAGAATAAGTTTTTTATACACACTGTATTTAGAATCTAAACCTAAAAGTGACCAAATGAAGTTACTTTTATTATAATAATAATAATAATAATAAATCCTTTATTCGTTTTACAACATGAATAATTATGAAGTTCGACTATTTTTTTTATTTAATTTGGCACTTAAGCTTTAGGCTTTACTGGGCTCTTATTGAAAATGAACAGCTAGTTGTTGTTAATTAATAATAAATAAGTAAAGTAGTATTAATAGTTAAAGTATGTATTAATCTTAAATTACCACTACTGACATGACAAATGCCAGGTCACCATTGAAGGCATTATACCAATACCATACAAAGAAACCAATATTATGCATGAGAGATAAGACCTGAACAATCCCAAGAAATGTGTTTTTAATACTAGATTATACACGAGAAATTAATAAACAACAATGAATAAACGCTAGGATTAATGGACATTAATCCTAGATTTTTGTTAGTATGCCATTATTAATCGGGATTTAAACATGGTACTTTTGAGCAACATCTTAAATAACGAAAAAAAACCCGGATTTTTTAGTCGTCGTATGATCTTTGTCGTTACGGAGGAGGTTAAACAACTGCAGTAGAAAATCTATCTTCCATAAAGGGAGCAAACGGAGGTAGTGTGAAAAAATTGTAGACCTCTATTTTGTAAACCTTTCAGCCCTTCTTGACAAATTTACGTCCAACAGTAGTTTCCTGAAGTTCTGCAAGATTTAGTGATGTAGTCCTCGAGTATTTGAAATATATGTTGATGACTGAAGATTTTCCAGCTCTTCTCTTACCATCAGTGGACCAAGTTTCAGTTTCGATGAAAACGGATATGTCCGTCAACTGTAGTCGAGACATGACACGATATAGCAGAACAAATGGAGAATGAAATAACGTTCCCGGGAAAAGGCGAAGGAAGTAAAGAAGACGTCGATTCTGAAAATGAAGATGAGAATGCAGCAATGCCGGAGCCAGTTTTATTGAGAATTTTCTTCATCCACTTCTTGACATAGCGATTGACGGCGTCACTGAAAGATTTTCTTAGCTCGAAAAGTTCTGATTTGTTTATTCAGCGTCAAAGAAATTAACAAAGCTGTGGATGAAAATGTTATTTAAGCGAAGTACGGTCAATTTGCACTGAAAATGAGTGACATTAACACAGATGACATGGCACTGGAAACTCGCTCCGCTGTTTGAACTTTTCCAGCCTCTGTTGCTTCATCTTCCAAGGATATGCTTGACTACATCTATACGGAGAATGCATCTCGTGTAATATTAACTCATAAAGAACTATTTACGTTCCACGTTGTTCCAAGAGAGCCTATCTGGGCTTGCCCAGCTTTCCACCGAGTATGTCATTGCCTGAGCATTGAACTATTCAGAAGTATTTGGTGATTTTGCAGCTGCCAAGGCCTGAAAAGCTCATTTCTTGTGCAAACTCTGGCTTTGCTTCCATCGGGCAATGAACAGATATATTGTACTTGTAACATAAATTCAGTTTGGAAAGGGTTTGTTTGGGTTGCGATACGCCCTGCATCCGGGCCCCCGTGCGGCTAGCACCGGCCCTGGTCAGGTGGCCTCAAAATCCTACACAGTATCTATCCATTTATCTACCTATCTAGGTAGATAAATAGATAGATTCGGTTGGTTCAAAAAATTGATTTTCCAATTTTTCGGGTAGTTCCCTCTCATTTTGTTAGACTTGTCAAAGTACTATTTCATGCAAAAAAAATTAGTTCCATCAAGTAACATTTAGAGGTTGTTCACCAACTGTCAAATTTCTCCCATTGTGGTAGTAACTCAGTCAGTGAATCATTGCGCAGTGCGCAATGAACGGTCGGGATGAAAACACTTGCTTCATAATGGTTCAAACTGATTGCAAATCCAAGTCTACTCGCAAGATCAGAACTCGCGTTGCTCGGTCAGCCAACAGACAGTATTCCATCTGGGAAACTGCCGACGGTGAAGCAGGTCCTGCAGTGTTCTTCCACTACCACTGGACGGAAAAGCTCACCGTGCACCAGAGCTCCATCGTTCTGAGGAAGGGGGAGTTTCTATTACCATTCAGCGAATGGAAAAGAGAAAAGCTACTGAAGGAGTACTAGGGCTTGAAGAAGAACAAAAGACGACAGACAGAAAGCCAACGAAGAGGCTTTCAAGGAAAAGCTATGAATGCTTTTCAACATCGCTCACGCGAAGGCTCTCAGTGTGATGAATATTGAGGAAGATCGTTAATTCCTGATTAACCAACGTGGAGGCAGGAAGTCCTACATGGGTTCAATTGATGTTGAACTAGCCAAGAAGGAGATTTTTGCGAGGAGACGTGCGAGGAGCATGATCGCTCAGAGCAAGAACGGCACGGGAGAGAATCCGCTAAGGAGACGTGACTTTGTCTTCCTCTTCTTCCGGTTCGAGCTCGGATCCAGAAATGAGACAAATGCGAGGTCAGTAAGGGCTTCTCAAGCCAAGAAGAGAAATTCATGCTCAGAACCTTCCAGCATCAAACGCGAGAAACCAGGAAAAGCATTTTCACGCCACGACTCATTTTTGTTCTCGATAAATGAAAAATCAGCGATCTTGCTGTCAAGGTCTGCTGCAAGTGCTTTGGAGTGTCTTCCTGACCCGACATTCCCCTCTTCAAGCGGTTCCAAGAGCACTACGAATGCATCAACTGGGAAGCGTACAAGCCTGCAGCGGAAGACGAACAATCCTCAGGAAATCTTCACACATGCCGCCTGACGAAGCTAAACGTCGTGGATTTTGTGAAGGCAAAACTACAGGAAACCCAGCAACGCGATGACTACCGGGAACTGTTGGATCTAAGCCTGCTCTACCTCGGAGAGCGACCGCCGCGCAGAGTGAGCTTTATGGCACGAAGCGTGTACCATCAAGCCCGCTGGATGACTGAGATGATAGATACCATCAAGATTTGGCAATTCTGCCTGTTCAGAGGCAGTTCCATCTGAAATCTCGAGAGGCAGCCGCACTGCGGGATCTCACCTTGTTCGTTGTCTTTGTGCACGTTAAGAAGTGACTCAAGGCGAAATACTCAAAACGAATCATTGAAGTCATTCAAACAAAAGGTGGTCACACAAAGTATCAAATAATTTTGTAAATAAATGTAGCAAATTTTTTGCATTTTAACTTTTTTATTTTCCTCAAATTGCTTGATGTTTTCCATTATATTTTGGAATTTAACTAATTTTTTATTCGTTAAAATTTTTCCAAACGAACGTTAAACTTTTCATAACTATCCTCTGCAGACTGCATGGTACAAAAGATAAGGACGAATATAACAAATATTTCTCCGTACGAATACTTATGAGCGCCACTGTACACAGTATATAATTCACTGGTTAACAAATTTTAAGGAATTTTTTGTATCTTTAATGAAAGTAGCCGATTCTTATGTATTTTTGCATGCTGAATTTGAAAATGATAATGAAATTGTTTAATTAGTTCGCGTTTTTAAGATATCATGGTAATTATTGTGTAAGTACTGGTAAAAATTTATCCCACAACATATATGTATTTTAAGGAGCACACTCACTTCAATGTTTCCTCTTGGCCTGTCTCTTGTACTCTGACTGTGTAGTGTCTCTTATTACTGACCAGCAGAAATCAGCCAGCATAGATGAATTCCACTTGCCCTGGTAACGTTTCTCAAGAGCTGAAATCTGCTGATGAAAACGTTCCCCATGTTCGTCACTTACTTCACCAAGGTTTGCCGGGAAAAAGTCGAAATGGGAATGGAGGAAATGAATTTTTAGAGACATGTTACATCCCATTCTTTGGTACGCCTTCAACATATTATCCACCAATTCATCTGCATTTGGAGCTCTGTTGTTTCCAAGGAAATTTTGCGACACTGACTTGAACGAGACCCAAGCTTCTTTTTCTGCGCCCTCCAAAAGTGTCTCGAAATGTTCATCTTTCATCAGATTTCGTATATGAGGACCAACAAATATGCCTTCCTTGATTTTTGCCTCACTGAGTCGAGGGAACTTCTGGAAAAGATACTTAAATACCTTTCCATCCTTATTGAGTGCCTTCACAAAATTTTCATAAGCCCTAACTTAATATGTAGCGGTGGTAGAAGTATTTTGCTTGGCTCTACTAATGGCTCGCGCGAAACGTTTTTCACACCTGGCACTAAACGTTCTCTTAGAGGCCATTCCTTCCTTTCATAATGCTGTGACCTAGCACGGCTGTCCCACTCGCAAAGGAAGCAGCAGTACTTCGTGTAACCTGCTGGAGACCAAGTAACATGCCGACCACTTTCAAATCACCACATATGCTCCATTTGTGAGCGTTGTAGTTTATGTGGTGAAACAGATATTGCATATTTTCATATGTCTCCTTCATGTGGACAGAATATCCAATTGGAATGGCAGCTTTTTCGTTTTGTTATGAAGTAGTACAGCCTTAAGGCTTAGCTTAGAGGCATCAATGAACAACCTCCATTCGTCATCTCTGTATGTTATATTTAGAGCATTCATTAAACCAACAACATCTGTACACACCACGAAGTCACCATGTTTGATGAAGAAAGTCTCCAACGTGGATTGCCTAGTGCGGTACATGGATATTTGGACATCATCATGAAGAAGATGCCACTGTTGAAGGCGTGAGGCGAGCAATTCTGCCTTAGACTTCGGTAAGTCCAAATCTCTGATGAGGTCATTCAGTTCGTGTTGGGTGATTTTATGCGGTTCTGTAGACAGTTCACTGGGCACAAAGTCGTATCTTGTGATGTTGTGGGATGTGCAATGTCTTCATCTGTACTCGTTACAGGATGCTCTTCGTCATCCAAATCGAGGGTGTCTGAGGAGGTAGGAGGATTGGGCACAGGTATGTCTTCGTTATGGGGCACAGGTCGAATGGCGGATGGAACATTAGGATACTTGAGGGTCCATTTTTTCTTCTTACTATTCCACGTAATGGCGGAACCATGCAGAATAAACAGTCATCCACGTGGTTACTTTGTTCCCTCCACACGACGGGGATGCCGAAGCCCATTGACCTCGGTTTCCTATTGTACCACTCAAGTAATGTAGTTGCACATGTAATGCAGCATATATGCGGCGCCCACGTTTTGTCCTGATCTCCTAATTTGCACTTAAAATAAAGGTGGTACACTTTCTTGATGGCAGGTGTTAACGTCTTCTTTTGCGATTTTAATGTTACTTTGCCGCAAATATAGCAAAAGTTATTTGAGTCATTAACGCATTTACGTGGCATTTTGCTTATAACGTCAATGAGAAACTGATCGCAAGATTACGCTTTAACACGCACTACACTCTATATGTCATGAACTAACCACAGGTGCAAATTACGAGGAAACTACAAAAGCACTATGTCAAAATGTGAAATAACGTGTCACCACAACAAGCGTCACTCTAGAACTGAGCTAAAGGGATTTACGATGTACTCAAGATGGCGCCAGACAACGAGGTTGCCAAACGAGCACATTCTACAGTGTTGCCATATGTTATGCTTCAATGATATATTCATTTCAATTGGGAAATAATGAAAACAGGGCACCCGTGTATCTTCTAAACGCGAACCAATCATGCAAAATGAAGGTCATTTTCGGATTCAGCGACGTCGAATTACTAAAGAAATGATGGTTTCATCGAAGATACATTTTGGCTGTTGATTAGTGAATAATCAGTTTTAAAGTAAAACTTCTGGATGTACATGCCAAAAACTTCACTTTTTTCTACTTGAAGGGCAAAATATGAAAATAAAAACCCACTCTAATAGACAGAGTTTATTTCCACAACAGTTTCGATGCCCACTGGCATCCTCCTCGGGTGGATACAGAAAAACGAATTCGTTTTTCTGTATCCACCCGAGGAGGATGCCAGTGGGCATCGAAACTGTTGTGGAAATAAACTCTGTCCATTAGAGTGGGTTTTTATTTTCATATTCTGGATGTACAGTCGGACAGTCGGCCATTGACCTTGGACTTTACGCTTCCTCATTATGACAACAAAGGATCTTTAATCTCAAAATGAATGGAGGCAGGTTCAAACCAGTAAACAGCCAAATTAAATTTTTTGATTCTCTACAAAAAAAGAATCTACAGAGCTACAAAAGCTAAGACTAACAAAGACCTTAAGATCCACTCTAAGGTTAGCCCGAGAGAAAGGAAAGAGTAGGGGGTTAAGAGAAGAGAATAAGGGGTTAAGTAAGTAGCAACACCTATCACTCATGGGTTAACATTCATTCAGAAAAAGAGAAAAAAGACTCACCATCATCATCCGCCGGTCACTGCCGACAAGTCGGAAAAATAGTCGAAGAGAATAGGAAAGGGGTGAAAGATGAAAAGAAGTAAAATAAGAACGCTCACAAACCATGCAAACACAGTCTTAACTCACTGTCATACCATGCAAACTACAGACATGCAAGTAAGAGAGTTTAGACATGTAAGTAAGGAGAGGATAAGAAAAAGAAAGAAAAAAGTAGGTAAAGTTAAACAAAAAGTGGGTTAGCTGGCATATCACACGCTGGCATGTCACAAGCTGGCGCTGGCATTATCGTCAACCGACTCATCCTCGACCACCACCACCAGAGCTCCTGTTGCTAATTGTTTTTTTATTTTAAACAACGTTAATATTTTTAAAATGCCTATCTAGACGGTTCTTAAACATATTAACGCTGGTAGAGTTCACGACGGGGCGGGAAGATTATTCCATTTATCAATTACTTTGAACGTAAAGAAGTTTTTAGCGATATTAGGAATGAAACGTCTGCCACGCAATTTACAGTAAATCCGTTATTACGAGTATTGCTATTATCGAAAGTGAACAGTTTGTCAAAATTTACGTTATCGATGTTATTAACGATTTTGAAAACTTCAATAAGCCCCCCCCTTAATCTCCTAGTTTCGAGAGTGAATGCAAATCTAACTCTTTAATCCTATTTTCATAAGGCTTGTTGCGCAATGACGGAATTAGTTTCGTGGCACGACGCTGAACCCTTTCTAACCTATCAATATCCTCACGCAAATACGGGCACCAAAACTGAACGGCATATTCTAAATGAGGCCTGACTAGGGACTTGTAAAGGGGCAATATAATATCCTTCGATTTAAATTCGAAATTACGCGCTATGAAGCCTAACATCCTATTATTTTGCGCAAGACTCCAGGCACTGGTTCCTAACTTTTAAATCCTTAGATACGCGTACGCCTAAATCTACTTCCTCGTCAACGCTCGCTAACTCTCTATCATCCATCGTGTTCGTGTAATTATTGTTACGAGAACCTACGTGCAAAACTTTACATTTGTCTACGTTAAATTGCATCTGCCACTTATCCGTCCACTCCATAATCCCATTTACATCGTCTTGGAGCCTATTTCTATCGTCCTCGTTAACAACCTTACCGCCTATTTTAGTATCGTCCGCGAATTTTGACACGTTACTAGTCCAATCCTACATCTATGTCGTTAATGTAAATTACGAATAGCAATGGGCCTAACACTGAACTCTGTGGGACACCGCTACCTACATCCAACTACCCCGATTCACTACCATTAACAACGACCCTCTGTCTCCTAGCACGAAGCCATTCCTCTAAGCCAGTGGTCGGCGAACTTTTTTGGGTATTACCCCAAAATATATTTGAGGACGTAATCAGGACGTAAATTCGTAATATTCTAAAATTTAGAATAACGCCACATTTATGTAACAAAATAAAATAAAAATATATGAAAAAAATATCAGCACAAAGTGTCTCTCATATCGCACGCATTACCCCAAAAGTTTTAAATTTACCCCATTTGGGTAATTTACCCCTGTTCCCCGACCACTGCTCTAAGCAGTTAGCTACCTGACCGCGTATACCGTGCGTTTTAACCTTCGCAATTAATCTTCTATGCGGAACTGTATCGAACGCCTTTTTAAAATCTAAATAAATAACGTCAGCCGCTCTATGCCTATCGTATTCGCACATTATTTCGTTATAAAATTCTAACAAATTAGTTAAACAAGATCTATGGCGTCGAAACCCATGCTGACTACTATTAATCAAATCTCTACTTTCTAAGTGATCGATGATACGATCCCTAACTACGGATTGCAAAAGTTTACCTACAATTGACGTTAAGCTAATGGGCCTATAATTACTAAGTACCGTGCGGTCGCCTTTTTTAAAAATGGGCGTGACGTTAGCTAATTTGAAGTCTTCAGGAATAATCCCCGTTTCGAGTGACTGATTAAAAATCTTCGTTAAGGGGCCTACGATAACGTCTTTCAAATCTTTCAAATGTCTGGGATAAAAAGCGTCAGGGCCTGGAGCCTTGCTAACTTTTAGCCTATCGATATAATGCGCAATCTCACCCTCGTAAACAGTTATTTCATCCAAAATAGTCTCGCTACTAAATGGAATGATATCGTCCACATCGGGGACATTATTTACGTCTTCTACGATAAAAACTGTCGCAAAAAAGTTATTGAAAGCGCCGTTAACATCCACTAGAGGGCCTATGTTATTTTCTATCGGCTTACGATTATTGACGTATTCAAAAAACTTTTTTGGATTATGTTTACTATCCGCAGCTATAAATATCTCTAAATTACGCGTAGCATTCCTAACTGATCTTTTAACCTGACGTCTAAGCTCGATATATCTATTAAAGTTAGCTGCCGTGCCATTGCGCTTATTAAGTCTATACGCTCTGTTACGCTCGTTTATGAACTCGCCTATTTCCCTTGTCCACCACTTGGGCCTACCATGATTTCTAGCGCGCTTGGGCCTACGAGGAATAAACTCCCTTTCAATATTCATAAAACTTTCTTTAAACGCCTCCCAATGCAAATTTGTGTCATTACCCATAAATAAGTTATCCCAGTCCACTACTCTCATCCTATCCGCAAAACTATCAAAATTAGCCCTACGAAAATCAGGGACTTCTATTACATTACTATCCTTAGTGTTTTCTATCGATAACTTAAACCTAAGAATTTGATGATCACTACAGCCTAAACTCTCGCCTACTTCTAAACTATCGACTATATTTTCGCCGTTCGTCATCACCAAATCTAAAATATTGTCACCGCGCGTTGGTTTGGTAACTGTCTGTCGTAAAAAATTATCCTCCATGAACTCAATCAATCTCAAACCCTCCTCATTACCAGTAAAAGTCTCATAATTAACATTAGAGCAGTTAAAGTCTCCGACAATTATACTATTCCGATTGTCAATAAAGTTACACCAAGAAGTGAGTAAAATCTAGTATCGGTGTCGAAGGGTTGAACGGGAGGTCTATAAACAACAACAAAATTAAAACTAATACTACGCGCCCTAACTTCAACTAGAAAAAAATATTAAGGTGAGAAAAGTAAGAAATAAAATAGTAAAAGTATGCCAGAAATAACGTTTTTGATTAGATAAATGTATGATATACAATCACAATAATAAACTGTTAAAATTTCTCCAATTTTATTTACAATTTCAGTGTGTTACGTCATTATTCTTTCTCTTTTTTAATTATTTCATATAGGGAAACTTTTACTTTTTACGAAGGCCTACTTGGCATTCATTCATTCATTCATTCGCAGTGGAATCGGAGCGGTGAGAAGTGTATTCACTCAAAAGATCTCTCTTATATATATATATATATATATATATATTATATATATATATATAAAGTGTCTCAGAAGTCGCGCACCATAGGCTTTATTCAGATTTACGAGGTTTACGAATCGAAACGGTTTATAAGTGATGTTTAATTACAATATATGTTCGATAATGTTAGAATAATAAAATTAATAGTATGTACAGTTAATCAAAAAGCTACTTTAAAATAATTAAATTGAATGAAGCTACATTCGCCAATGGTGCGCGACTTATGAGACACCCTCTATATATATATATATATATATACACACACACAAAGAAATCACAAAGCAACACGTGATCTTTTTAATAAGCAAAGAACCACAGGGAAAGGAAACACAAAAGCGCTCGGACTTCGTGTTTCCTTTTCCTTTTCCCTGTGGTTTTTTGCATATATATATATATATATATATAAGTTGCTGTGTAAAATAAGATGTGTAAAAATAATTTGCATTGTTTTCTGTTGAAGAGTGAATTTTGTTCGTGTCACTATCTCGAAGTGACGTTTAATCGACACGTTAATTAAGTTAAGTTGGATTAAGTTAGGATAAATTAATTGTTTAGAATGTCGACAGGATGTCCCGTCGACCAAATAGGTATGCCCTCTATATATGATTGCAGTTTTACTTTTAAGTCAATCCGTTTTCCTCGAGACATCGAACTACCTGTATAATATTTTGCAATGGCGCATATAATAATTTCAGTTCACTCGCTTCGTTATTATATTTGTTTTGCTTAAATCTTAATGTTTACATGCATGCATATGGTGTCCCAAGAAACTGTCGCTATTTTTATTTGCTAGTTACTTAATAACTAATAAATATTGTATACTAGCAGAGAACCCACCCTTCGTGCGGATGACAAAAATATCCCAGCCGACGAGCGGAATATTTTTGGTAGTTCCTGCGGAAGGCTGTTATTCAGCCTTATTAGCCTTCAGTAATACATAGTTACTGTACAGTCAAAATAATACATTATATTTTTTTTTATCTTTTTTTTTAAACGAAAATATCACGACTTGGCCTAACCAATCGTCAAGGTTAAATTTAAATTTTTTTTTATTGCACAGTAAAAAAAATATATATATATATATATATATATATATATATATATATATATTATATATATATACTTAATAAAGATATATATAATATAATATATATGGCCTTATATTTTTTTAACATTAAAATTAACCAACTGGTTAGATTAATTGAATGCCCGATTAGGTCAACTGAATGCCCGATTAGATTAATTGAATGCCCGATTAGGTTAACTGAATGCCCAATTAGATTAATTGAATGCCCGGTTAGATCAACTGTACGCCCTTGACGATTGGTTAGGTTAAGTCGTGATATTTTCGGTAGTTTTAACGAAAATATCACGACTTAGCCAAACCAATCGTCAAAGGCGTACAGTTGACCTAACCGAACATTCAGTAATTTTCCTCGGAGGTCGACGCCACATAGCCTATGTTCTTTCCCAGCCTCAGTTACCACTATCCTCTAAGTCTCATCTTAATCTGGCAAGTGGTTTGGCCGGCCATAAGTAACAAAGTTCGCAGTTCGACCGTCACAAATATTAGTAAGATTACAGTAAAACCGTCCTTTCACCATTTCATACCTAAAGCAATAATTTTCCTAATTTCTACAAAATTAGGAAAAGACGATACCGAAACCAATAGACTACAGCCTAGTAAGGCCACAGAAGATCTTACTGGAAAGCTAGTCTTGATTAAGCCTCCTTAAGGACCTAGTCACATGAAACACTACAGCTGAACCCGCAAACAGTGATGCCGCGTTTGCAGCTGGAACAGAAAATCAAGATCGTTGAATGGTTTCGTATGACAAAGTCTGTGATGCATGTCCAGAGGAACTTTTTCAGAGAATATCGATGCAGAAATCCACCCGATAGAAAGACAATATCACGAATTGTTAGAAAACTTCAAACAAAAGGAAATGTAAGCAATCAACATAAGGGTAATAGTAGTAGGTGACAATCCATAAGAACTGCGCAACATAAAATTATTGCGCGCAGTCCGCAGAAATCAATTTGACGTTTGTTAGCAGAAGTCGGTTTTCACGAACATCTGTGCATCGTAGACTTCGTACCAAATTAAACCCTTTTCCCTACAAAATTCATTCACAAGCTTTACTGACTAATGTTCAAAAAAAAAATGAATGGAATTTGCAACATGAATTTTAGGAAAGCTAGAAGATCCTGAGTTTTTGAAACACACTGCTTCTGTAACTCGCAACTTTTGAGGAAGTATTTTTCCGGGCATCTAATCTCCCTTCATGAGCCAGTGGAATGGCTTCCATACTCACCTGACCTTACACCCGATGACATTTTTTTTGTGGGGTTACATGAAAGACAGAATCTATTCTACCAAGCCAAAGACATTTGAAGACTTAAAGACCAAAGTCTACGAAGTAATCAACAACATCCTAGCTGAGCTATTCCAAAAATGATGTCAAACATTTGCGTAAGGTCGAATATTGTTTAGAAAATGAAATTTTGTTTAATTAAGGTTAATAAACTCCAACGTTTTACGTACCTATTGCGTTTGTCTGTTTTTAGATATTTTTAGCTTAGAACATTTATTTAGGAATAGAGACATTTTGGGGGACATCTGATATATATTTTTTTTTTTTTTTAAGTTCGGGAAGAACCGATTCGCCTCTATTTAAAAGGGATATCTCGGCGGAAAAACAAAGAAAAAGTGAGAGGAAAGACAGAGGAAAAAGAA
Organism: Bathynomus jamesi; assembly: GCA_023014485.1. Lineage (NCBI taxonomy): Eukaryota > Metazoa > Arthropoda > Malacostraca > Isopoda > Cirolanidae > Bathynomus > Bathynomus jamesi. The sequence continues at coordinate 653,448 of JAJOZX010002109.1, forward strand.
AGGGTGGAGGGGACAGTCGAAGTGGAAAAAGACCAAGGATGACAAGGACTGCAGGGTCGAGCCCCATCATCCTGGGTGCTAGGGCCGGGAGGGCGCACGTGAAACCTCCAGGAACAAGCACGTACAAACGAGCACAAAGAGCACTCAAGAGCACGAGCTTAGAACCCCCTTGCGGGGATCTGATATATATATATAATATATATATATGCAAGCTAACCTAACCTAACCTAACCTAAGGCTAACCTAAGGCGCCTCGGTGGTGTAGTGGTTAGCGTCGCTGACTACGAATCCATCGGCCCGGGTTCGAGACCTGACGGCAGCCGCGCGCAGCAAAACCCAGCTGTTCATCCTTCCACACAATAAAGAAAGTGGTTGGTAGATAAATGGGTACCCTAGGTGGCCTAGTGGTTAAGACGCTGGGCTGCTGATGGGGCATGGTTCGGATTCCACGTTAAACTGTAGGTCTAAGGTGGGTGAAAAGTTTGACCTTCGTCAGAATGAACAATTCCGGCGGAAGCTAACCAAGGTAACCAAAGGTAACCCATCCTAATTTAACCAAGCCCATAAGATATTTTGATAATGTATTTGTCCATGATGTGTCCAAAGCCCGGGTGAAATATTTTAGCAAAGAAAAAACCCTGAAAACGTATATTTCTCATAATACCTCATACTTCAAATGAGCGAAATTCGAATCTGTTTTACGAATGAAATGTCACACTGAATCGTCATTATATAGAAAGGTAGTTGTAATGGGATATGACAACCAAGACACCACACTTATGTGATTTTGCTCAAATTGATCATTGCCGAGACTAAATTAATGTATTAATAATATACAGGGTGTCCGAGAATTATCTGTACAAGTTTTGGCTGTTATTAAAAGTCAACCATGAAGTGTAGAAATTCCAGTGTTGTACCAATTTACAGAGAATCTCATTAAGTTTTTTTTTATACTAAGTTTTGACAAGTTTTGACAAGTTTTTTAGAAATTCCAGTGTGTCCGAAAATTATCTGTACAATTTCATCTTTTAAAATTCTTGATAACACACGTAAAATTCTTAAACAAGATTATTTAGAATCTGTATTTTCAAAAGTTTCTTTATTAATAAAGTAACGTTGTTACAAACATTCGATATGTGCACCATCAGTGATTCGCAAAACATCCAATCGATAATCCAAATGTAGCCATGTCGCTGCAGCATATCCCATCAATTCGCTCAATAGCAGCTGTGATTCTTGCTTTTAATCATCAATGTCTGTCACCCGCGTACAAAAAAGAAAAAACTTGTCAAAACTTGTTATCAGAAAAACGTAATGAGTTTCTCTGTAAAATGGAACAACACTGGAATTTCTACACTTCATGGTTGACTTTTAATAACAGCAAAAAATTGTACAGATAATTCTCGGACACCCGGTACATTAATAACGTTATACAGAGAGGGTGTCTCAAAAGTCCCACTCTTTTCTTGTTCATTCCTTACAATAAATATATTGGACTTTTGGAACACACTGTACATATAAACGTTATTAATGTATAATATTAATGCATATTATTAATGTATATTATTCATACAATCTAGGCTATGATCAATTTGAATCAAATCTCACAATGCGTGTTTTGGTTGCTATATCTCATTACGACTGCCTTTCTCTATCTATATACTGTAATGATGATTCGGTGACATTTCATCTGTAAAATAGATTCGAAATTTGCTCATTTGAAGCACGAAATATTGAGAATAGGCGTTTTCAGAGTTGGCGGGTTTTTTCTATAATATTTCACTCGGTTTTGGACACATCATGGACAAGAACATTATCAGGACGTTTCCAGTTTATGTACCGTTTTCTACAGTACATTACATACAGCATAGTAAACATCCTGTGCCCAAGTGACGAAAGTTATAATGTGGGTTAGGTAGGTTAGGTTAGGTAGGTTATCAAGAACTCATTTTTGATCACTCATTTGATCTGAAAGAAAGAAAAATAAATTATATGAAAAACGGTACACAACTGGAAAAGGTCCCATTATCAAAATATTTTATGGGTTAGGTTAAATTAGGTTAGGTAGGTTAGGTAACCTAACTTAATGTGATGTTCATAAAATGGGTCGTGGTAGGGGTTAATAACCTTTCTCACTGATGCGGGGGATATCGAACGATAGCGCTACGAACATGAACCATTTGATAAAATATCTATTGGTAAATAAATGTATGTTTGTAATGTTTAAAATGCTAAAAAAAAAAAAGGACAGAACTCGGACATGTCTTTTATTTCATCAACATAGATCGACAGCAGCAACTGTATTGATTACATGCTGACATTTATAATTTCACTAATAACAATATTATTATTAATATCATTATTCATTTCAGGTTCAAATTCCTTTATTCTTTGAGTACATAACTGGAAGAAGAAATCTTTACGAGTGTTTTAACATCACTAAAAGGTTGCATATTATTATTATTATTATTGAAATGGTCACATATAATATATAGACCAATACACTTATTTACTCGCATTTATAAATACATGTTTATTAGTGATGAAAAACCAGTTTATCAGACCTCTTTTAATTGTGAGTATATTAATAATAATAATAATCTAATTTAGTTTAACGAGAATGCTAACAACATGTTTAACAACATTTGTTGTGCATTAATTCTCAAACACAAATTAATCGCTTTAAATAGTGTCATAATTGTATTTTCATTTGTATTTATTCATACATAATAATAGATTTATTGCACCTCTTATGATATATTATATATATATATACTAACACACACAGGGCTTTTTTTGTGACGGTACAGCGCGTACGGCGTACCGGCACCTTTTTTTTCAGAGCGACGTTGACACACGTCCGCTCTAATAAATTGACGTTCCCATCTCGACTGACTCATTTGGCGGGAACAACAAATTCACATGACAATTCGTTGGCTGACGAGAAGGGGAGGGGGCGCAGAAGAGGGCAGGGATGGGAGAGGAATTTTATAATTTATCTCAATATGAGTACCGGCACCCCTTTTTTTTACAAAAAAAGCAGTATATTATATATATATATACCATACACAGGTGTCCCAGAAGTCCGGCATCATAGGAGAAATTCATATTTTTCTATTTCTACAAACCATAATTCATATTTTTCTCTTTCTACAGGCCATAATGTCTGAGCAAGGAAGAACGAATCCAGATAATTCTACTTATAGGAAATCGGAGTCAAAGAGACTTTGCAACAAGTCTGCTAACACAACTCTGTGTTATTGGCTCGCGGTCTGGATGCAGTGTTAAATTTGATTCCGATTTCCTATGAGTAGAATTATCTGGATTCGTTCTTCCTTGCTCACAGACATTACGGCCTGTAGAAAGAGAAAAATATGAATTATGGTTTGTAGAAATAGAAAAATATGAATTTCTCCTATGATGCCGGACTTATGGGACACCCTGTATATATATATATATATATATATATATATATATATATATATATATATATATATGATACACACAGACAGTGCATGGAACAAGGAACTCTTCTGGGAAAATTAAATCCACTATAGTCCGAATAAGTAATGGTAAATGACAAATACCATAGTTTTTCTTTTTCATGATGCTAGCCCGACGTGGGCAACGGGTCACTCGCAAAGAGGTCCCATAAATATAGCTTCTCTGACCAGCTATCTGCAAAGCAGACAGGATCCAGCTTTGGGACATGGATCTAGGGTTTAAAGCAGCCTAGCCCTGCTACATTTAGAATCTCAATATAAGCAAAAGACACGCTGCCTTCACGTCAGATTGAAAACATAAAAGAAAAAGGGGTAACTATTATATTTTTAGCCAAAAACCAAAACTTAAACCTCAACTGGTAGAATTGAGCGTCCACTTTTCAAGGCACATAACATGTCCGTTTCAAGATGGGAATGAACTCAGAATGGTCCCCTGAGTTTTTTATGATACACACAGACAGTGCATGGAACAAGGAACTCTTCTGGGAAAATTAAATCCACTATAGTCCGAATAAGTAATGGTAAATGACAAATACCATAGTTTTTCTTTTTCATGATGCTAGCCCGACGTGGGCAACGGGTCACTCGCAAAGAGGTCCCATAAATATAGCTTCCCTCACCAGCTATCTGCAAAGCAGACAGGATCCAGCTTTGGGACATGGCTAGGCTGCTTTAAACCCTAGATCCATGTCCCAAAGCTGGATCCTGTCTGCTTTGCAGATAGCTGGTGAGGGAAGCTATATTTATGGGATCTCTTTGCGAGAGACCCGTTGCCCACGTCGGGCTAGCATCATGAAAAAGCAAAACTATGGTATTTGTCATTTACCATTACTTATTCGGACTATAGTGGATTTAATTTTCCCAGAAGAGTTCCTTGTTCCATGCACTGTCTGTGTGTATCATAAAAAACTCAGGGGACCATTCTGAGTTCATTCCCATATATATATATATATAAGTATAAGTTCAGTTGATGTTAATAACTGCTAATTAAAATTATTAAAAATTAGGTGATAAATTCGTGTATTCTTCAAAATTGTTTTCACGTGTGATAAAATCGCATGTTTTCACAAAAAAAATTACCATCTCATTTACAAAAGAAATTTCACTTTTAGTCCTTCCACGGGTTAATGTTCATTTTATCACTTTCCGAAACTGCTTTAACCATTGTGTTTTCGGCAATTAAAACGAATAATGAGGTAGAAAGTTCTATCATTATGTTATTATATTATTATAATTATTTGAGCAGCGACAGTAATTATATTGACGCATAAAAGGATGTTGCATTCAAGTGAATATTGCTTAACGGAAGTACGATTCAAAATGCTTATTTTCAGCTTTTTTATATATATCTTTTAATAATAATTAATTAGTTTTTTACTGATATAATACGACCTACTTTTGGTAGGAATGAGAGAGCAATTATATATCTTTCCTCGAAGTTCTCGATAATGTTTCAGTTAGTGATAATTTATTTAAAGCTGAACAACTACTGCAAGCATATAATAATAATATATATATATATATATATATAGGGGCGGCTCCTTCTTTTAGGCCAGTGGGGCCGGGCCCCACCAGTAGTTACACTGACCAAATCAAAATGAAAGAAAATTCAAAGTTAAAGATTCACGGATATTTTCTCTAACTGAGGCCAGTAGTATAGCCGAAAAGGGGAGAGTGCAGGAATGTTGCAGGTTATTATGTAATGGTGCAAAGGGGGGAAGAGGGGGTTGTTGCAAAGGGGGGTGGGGGGAAAGGGGGTGGGGGGAAACTTGGAGGCGGCGTTATCCCCCAAGAGAAAGGAGGAGGAGGAGAGGTGTTCACCTGGCAGGAGCCAAGTGCACATTAAGACTTCCAGCCGAGTTGGCGTTGTTTTATAGGCTCCTAATCAGCCAGTTGGCGTAAATGGCTTGAGTTGCCAGATACCGCGATACCATTGTATACATTATTATAGACTCCTAATCAGCCAGTTGGCTGGTTGTCAGATACCTCTTTTTAGCAGTATTATTGCATACATTATTATTATATACGCCTAATCAGCCAGTTGGCTGAGTTGCCAGATAGCGCCATGTATTCCATTGTATACACTATTATAGACTCCTAATCAGCCAGTTGGCTGGTTGTCAGATACCTCTTTTTAGCAGTATTATTGCATACATTATTATTATTATATACGCCTAATCAGCCAGTTGGCTGAGTTGCCAGATAGCGCCATGTATTCCATTGTATACACTATTATAGACTCCTAATCAGCCAGTTGGCTTAGAAGGCTTAAATATTGCCAGATACCTGTTGTATACAGAATACCGGTAGTAGAAGGCATAACAATAACAACATTGCATCATTCTTTTTATTATAAATATATAGAAAATAAATATATATTTGAGGAATATGCGTATAACAGAAATATATACACACAATTATGGATATATATATATATATATAATATAAAATATACATTTCATATACATTTGAGGAATATGCGTATAACAGAAATATATACACACAATTATGGATATATATATATATATATATAAAATAAAATATACATTTCATATACATTTGAGGAATATGCGTATAACAGAAATATATACACATAATTATATATAAATAAATATACATTTCAAATACATTTCATATACATTTCAATATGTACATAACAGAAATATACACACACACACACAAATATGGTGATATATAAATAAAATATACATTTCATATACACTTCAATATGTACATAACAGTACAGGAGAAATATCAAGCAAAATATATATATATATATATATAAACACAGATCAATAGAAATATGCGTATAATCAAAATATATATACAATTCACTTTTTTTCAAAATACTAAAATCGGTCTTAATCGAGTTTACAATTACATCATTATTGCTCTGCATTACGCAGTCTATGCGGCTTAATAATATTTCACCGCTTAAAGTATAGGGAAACCTGTATTCGATATGAATGGCTTTCATATCGTTCAGTACTATTTTTGTCCCCACTTTACAACCGGTTGGCAAGTCATCTTTAAATACGTCTAGAATACAATCAAAAGCACGCACAAAGAGTTCATCGTTAGCTACATTATTAAACGCAAGTTTATAAGAATGCTTTTCCAATCGAGGGTTTATTTCTACCGACTCGAGCTTTTCAATCGTGAACTCTTCACTCAACATAACGGCAATTGAAATAATCTTCTAAATCGTTACGGCAACTGCGCGTTATATAAAGAAATAGTTCTTCAGGGTGAACGGTGTAGGTGAGCTCAGCCGTGTACCGATCAATTGCTTTGTACCAAAGTTCATGGTATTTCAAAGAGTCTAAACTTTTTAAATAAACATCCAGCACTAGACCATTCTCACCAGTCCTACACTCGGTAAACCCATCGAGCAGAGCAGTGTATGCGTATTCAAGAACTGTATCAAAATAAAGCATATCCGTAACACGCGCGTCTAATATAGGTTTCAGTTTACGGAATCCGACGATTTCAAACATTCTGTCGAGGATGAAACGGTTTCGCGTAGGAATAAGAGCGTTATTATCAGAAGCATTCTTCCACATCAGCCTTATATCAATGCACGGCCGATCGTCATTTATACACAACGTACATACAACGGCGTATGAGGGCGCGTCACTAATCTGCTCTCTTCTTGTACCTACGTTAGCAGGTATTTTATAACGATCTTCACACCACTTATCAACTATCACAAAGATTCTATTCATCTCCTCGATACTTAAATAAACCCGTTTGTTTGTTGGTCTACATTCCGTTTCCAGTACATAGCTAATGGTACCGGAATTACGCCTGAACACGCGCAACGATTTCGTCACGGACACATCGTACGAGGCGTTGAGAATGCTGCTCAAAGGAAGTTCCATCGTATTCGAGGAGCGCACGTCTACTCGGTTCAAGCTCTGAGATAACTATGAGCCGTGTGAGGCACAGGCAGGAACGGTTCGACGGGCGGCTGACTCGATGATACGTGAATGGGCATGTTCGTACGACTCGAATTGTTGCACATATTTGTTTTTCCGTTTCGTCACTACCAGCCTACGCACTTTGGATAAGAACTAAGCGCTAATCATCTCCACACTCCGGCGCACTATTTGAGAGGAACATATGCTCATATTTTTCCTTTCTACCCATCAAACGATACTCGTCTCTAAAATCTGTTAAAAACTCACGCATGGCACTAGCCACAACCTCACTATGAACCTCATCATGATATACGTTAATATAGTGATAAAACACCTAAGATTGTCCATGATCACGAGATTCACATTTTCAGACGTAGGGTATGAGTAATCGACATGGTGTAGCATGACGTAATACCGCTTGTCACACCACCCATCCACAAGGCTCATTATCCATACCTGCTGCTTCTCTTCTGCACGCGTTGTTTCTTTTACTTCACGGTGTATGTGAGACTTTATAAAGTTTAGCCCTGCAGCATACTTCAGCACATCGTCTGTGCAACGAAAGCCTTCAACAGTCTCACCAGAACATCCGTAGAGTATTTGTACATCTTGGAACTTCGCACAATCCAATGTGGCTTTAAAAGAGGCATAGGAGGGGGGAATAGGAAGTTTTTCGGTATCCACCACATCCTCACACTTTACTAAATACCATTTCATAAACGTTGTGCAAGCAATATTAAAGGTAGCCATTTCAATATACGTCTGATCTGAATACACGTCTGATCTCTCGGGCTTACTGCGGTCGACTGACCACGCAGGGACTCCCAGATAGTAGCATGACTCACGCAGTGGGCGGAGCTTAGAACTTTCACCTACACACACACACACACACACACACACACACACAAAGGAGAAAGTGAAACGCTATTTGATTTATTGAGATATTCATATATTTACAAATACGATTCGAGATATTCAAGTTATATGTACAGGGTGGGCGGAAAGTAGCTCCCTATTTTGGATTGGTAAAAAAATACGTATATTATCCATTTATTTCAGAAGAAATAATATGAAAAGGTAGGCATACATGGTAGGTTTTCTCTAAAATTCAATGTGGGCTCCAACTCTTTCCACCAGCTTCTGGAGCCGCCCAGGAATGGCGTCCACTGACTTTAGCAGGAACTCCGGCGGGATGGAGGACATGACTTCCCGAATTCGGTCCTCCAGTTCTTCCAATGTCCTCGGTTTGGTGCGGTAGACTTCTTCCTTTACCCACCCCCAAAGAAAGAAGTCGCACGGTGTCAAGTCGGGGCTCCTGGCTGGCCATTGATGTGGACCACGACGACCCATCCAACGCCCAGGGAAGTGGGCATCCAGCCACTCACGGACAACAAGAGCGAAGTGCGGAGGGGCGTCATCTTGCATAAATATCAGATCGTCGATGTTCTCCCATGTGCTCACAACCGGCCAGACCTCGTTTCGCAACATAGCAAGGTACCGCTCAGCATTCATGGTGTTGCGCAGAAGGAACGGGCCCACAACCTGATCTGAGGTCATACCACACCACACCGTTACACTGAACCGATTCTGCAGTTTTTCAGCGGTAACCGTGCGACTTTTTTCTTTGGGGGTGGGTAAAGGAAGAAGTCTACCGCACCAAACAGAGGACATTGGAAGAACTGGAGGACCGAATTCGGGAAGTCATGTCCTCCATCCCGCCGGAGTTCCTGCTAAAGTCAGTGGACGCCATTCCTGGGCGGCTCCGGAAGCTGGTGGAAAGAGTTGGAGCCCACATTGAATTTTAGAGAAAACCTACCATGTATGCCTACCTTTTCATATTATTTCTTCTGAAATAAATGGATAATATATGTATTGTTTTACCAATCCAAAATAGGGAGCTACTTTCCGCCCACCCTGTATATATATATATATATATTTACAAATAGATACGATTATATACAAGACGTGTGAGTTAGAAGCATCATTGGTATCCAAAAGGTACGGTATCATAGGTGCCAGGTAACTGGTAACGTTTCCTATAGGTGTTACGGCACACCATCGTACCCCTAAGTTCCTTCACGCCTCCCAGCTTCTGCGCCCGAAAATTGTGGGTGCCTACAATTAGTTGGTGAGGTTCCAAACATACTAGATCCTTCAACGACTCAAAGTTAACAACCTCCCGATTCGCATGGTTGAGCGTAATACCCTTTGCCTTCACGATATATTTCATTTCATCCCCTACCCTGACCCGTACCCCATAAGTCTTAGGTCCTGTTGAGATAAAAGAGTCGGCGTATGCGTCCCCATACTCATCCTTGATCTCATCAGTGAGCTCGCCGAGGAACTCCCCAATAGCGGGCATGTATTCACCCTCCCTCTCTGTGAATATCACGCTATCTGTATCGGCATACAATACTCTCCGCCCAAGAGAATGCAATAGACCCCAAAGTTTTATACGGGCGTAGGCTGTTGTGAAGCTGCCACAGGTATGTTTGTAACCCTTGAGGTATCTGTGGCAAATTCAGTGTTGTTGTACTTTATTACGTAAGTATTACCTACATTCACGATCTCCATGACCTCTTTATCGGGGCATTGGCATAATCCCAGACATCGCTATAACTTTGTGCCAAATGAATGTTCCCTCTGCCGGTATTCTGCGCAAATTTTCCCCATAGACTGTTTAGACACAACTTTGCACTAAAGCGCTTGCCAGGATTCTTTACAATTTGGACACGATCAAGTTGTATACCTTCGCGGTCGCGGTAACGTTGAATATAGGCAGACTTTTCATCTTCGGTATCAACTCCTCGCGGATACCCTGATGCCTCAACCTTATCCTTCAAAAAGGCGTTTATATATGGTGTGAAAAGGTTGGGTAGCTTCTGAAACCTCCACACCTCATGTATCTTCAGTATTCTATAACCATGGCGTACGGCTAGGGCCAGCTCAGGACTTGTATATACGCCTCTGATCTTACGCTGGTGGGGTATATGGTTACATTCGCCGTTATCCTCTTCCGCGCACTTCACGCACAGGGGAAACATGAGCTTGTCGTCGATAACGACAGGTAAGATCGGCATCCATAAATTGCGTGGGGGGAGTACGTCTACGAAAGAGAGCCCAAAGTAACGATCATTCAAATTTTTTGAAAATTCATTGATGGAGGTAGGCTAGGTCCCACCAGTTTCTCAGGAGCGCCCACGGGGTACGGATTGCTCTTCATCACGTATGGGTATAAAGAACAGAAATCGTAGTAATGGAGCTTCACGCCCTCCGTAGGTGGAAAGTATAGTCTGAAAGGATTTGTACGTCCTCCAAACAAGCTATCACCACATTTGAGAGGATCCAGCACCATTGAACGCTTGATCGTTTTTATTTCCTCACGGTACACCTCGTCTGTCTCCATCCGTGCATCATATTCATGCTCCCACAAGACTTTGTGAGTGAACTGTGATCCTATAAGTTGATCGCGGGTGCGGGTCGATGCAAGACAGTCGGCAGGAGACCTACCGTGGATATCTCCGGTGATTCCGCACTCAGGACGGGGGCATCCATGCCACCAGCAACCGTTAAAGGAGTACACAGTCTTCACACCAGTGACACGGTTTTCACTTAACCCATCAACCCAAAAAACACGTCCATTAATCTTAATGGGTACTTCACCCGTGTTGCGGGCGTGCTTTATGTATACACCTGTCTGTTGCTGTAGGTGTATGAGCCAGTAAATAGCCTTGTGTCCGTAACTGCGGGGGTTGTTTCGGTGAATAATGGCTAAGGTGTCTTTAGGCATGAAGTTATTCTTGAACACCGTAAAACATAATGATGCGATGGTGGTTGCGACTTGCAGTGGATCGCATTTGAAACGGGCTATGTACATCCTTCTAAAGGCCTGGAAACATACTCTAAGCACGCGCACATCATTCACGCAATAACGCTCACATTCATCAGCTATATTATAAGGGTTACTTTCATTAAAACTGTCGTAGTATCGATCAAAGTCTTCACGTTCATCCATACAGTCAAAATAATGTTTGGGGGGGTGGGCCTACGTAGTTTAAAGTCTCGCTGGTGAGGAAAGTGTAAGGGAAGTATCCTTTGGAAACTTCAGCTGCTACTCCCATCACCTTGGGTAGCTTTGCTAATTTACAAGGTGTGAATAATAAAGTATCTTTAAATTGTACATTGCCTCTTATCTGCATCTGTATTAATTTGTTGCCTCTTTTCAATGGATCACCTGTAAATATCTCAGAGGATTCGTGTTCAAGCAACTCCTTATAAAGGAACTGCGTGTCAAACTTTGCCCCGTTATGGGCGAGAATATACACAGTCATTTTTTTGAACTTGTCGGCTAACTTGACAATATAGGACACAAATAGTTTCACAGGACTATCGCGGACATTCGTTTTAAAAACGTTTGTCCGTTTACCGCATTTGGGGCACTCGTCACATTCGATACCCATACACTCATCACAGATGGTCTGGCTCACAAGTAAATGTGGAATTACCTCTTTGGTTTCAGCGTTCGTATATGTTTCTATATCGTAGTATACAGTTATACAAGGGTTATTTTTAGGCTTAGCATCTTTCATATAACACACATGCTTTACTCCATCCGCCTTATATTCCTCCTGGCATGTAGGACAGTGAATTACGTCACACTTGTGCTTAAATTTCCCCAATTATCCATTGTGTGAAACATACCACATTCACAGATTCTCATTTTCCTGCACGTGCCAATTGATTTATGGAATCAAAGCAGCTATTATTGAAAAATGTGCGTCTACACACATCACAGTCTCTCTTCTCAACTACACGGCTTTCACATTTGGTGCTTTTACACTGCTCACATACCATGTGACATTCTTTACAATGTCTCACTATATCATCCGCAAACTCGAGGCACCCCTTACACAAATCATGATGTCTCCCATATTTTCGACTTTTGTCATAACTCGCGTAAAGCCCCTTATATTACGGATGGGGAGATACGTTGTCCCTGACAATCCTAAAATAAGTAGGGGTCTTGTACGATCTCTCACACAGCTTTTAAAAACATACACAGTCCTACGACGATCATCCAACCCAAATACAACTATGCGGACATTCATTTCCTGTTCTACCCTTCTCAGCTCTTCAGGACCCATATTACAGTCAAATTCAAGTTCACAGTCTACAGCTAGTTTACGGGCACGCTCCACGACCGTAGGCAGCCAAATTTTTTGAGTCCGTGTATTTTGTACAGTAAACATACGTGCTAAGAGTACTGCTATAAAGCCGCAACCACGATCGACGTTTATATGCTTTCGGTAAATAGTCGGAGAATTGAAGTTAAGAGTATACGGTATGGCACTATGACCCGCAACACGGAATACACGGTCAATATTTACCGTGAAGTTGTCCATATTGAAGGCTATACTACTTTGGGCGGCTTGCATTATACGTCCTAATATATATTCTACATCTTCAGCCGCCAAACGTCTAAATGGCACTATCACCCAATAATCGTCTACATCACCGTCATCTGACCCGAATCCAAAGGACAGACTCGTCCTGACTTCACGCTCGTCGCGATTCTGAAGAGCAAACTCTATAATACGCTGTACAACCCGGCGTAGCCCGCGCTCAATTCCATTGCTATACATGCTCTAGGGTCGACCCTGACTCTATACCGATTTCTAGTCAAGGCTGGGGTGGGGGCTGCGGAGCGCACCAACTCGAACGTTATACATCCTCAACAGAACGGGGGGCGGATTAGGGGGTATATTAGGTGCTGCTGCTGCTGGGGGGTTGTTGCGTAAGAGGTTGAGGGTTGGGGATCTTGCTGCAACAGGCGCGTATTTCGGCGCTTTATACCTGACGTGGGGTTCTCATACCTCCGCTTTGGACGTGCTACCGGTATCGCTGGTGAGGGTTCAGGGAGGAGATCACAACTACACTGTCGTCGAGGTCATCCGTAATGATGAGGGTGCTCTACCTCATCGTCATTCACGGTTCTGTGGGAGAAGAAATATAAGGAACAGCACTCAAAATTTGTAATATTTTGTAAATGACCCACTTAGGAGTGTGACGTGTTAGAAATGGACTCTGTAGAAAAATTCAGATTCACGAGCCCATCCACATGTATTATATCTGGACCTACAGGATGTGGTAAAACTGTGTTTATGCTTAAAATCATTAAAGAAAAGGGGAGATGTTCTCGAAATTTGTGCATAAAGTTATATGGTGCTATTCGACGTATCAATCAGTGTTCAACGAGTACCAAGATGATATTTTGTTCCACAAAGGCGTATATGACGTTAATTCGTTAAAGGGAAATGAACATACAATCATTGTAATTGACGATCTCATGTTGGAGATGGATAAAACGTTTGCCGAGACATTTACAGTATTCTCCCACCATCTTAACATAAGCGTGTTCTTCATCAATCAGAATCTATTTTTCAAAAATAGATACATGCGCGATGTGTCGTTAAATACGCAATATCTAGTCTTATTCGCGCAACGTAGAGATGTATCACAAATTGGGGTATTAGCCAATCAAATGTTCCCGAATCAGCGTAAGGAGTTTTTGGAAGTTTATAAAGAAGCTACAAGCACGCGTTACGGATATTTGCTTTGCGACCTTCATCCGCGAAACACGTTTAGAGTGCTTCTGCGAACGAATATATTTCCAAACGAGCCTGAAACGGTGTATATTCCAGAATGACAAAGAGACTAAAGAAATACCGTGAATTAATAAAAATCTATCATCGACTGCCCCGGGCAATGCAGCAGATGTTTATTAAAAATATCGACGCCGACTTTTTAAAATGCATCTGTGAAATCTGTCTTAACGTTATAAATTGCAATGTATCAATGAAAACCCATCAGAAGGCTCGCCTACGCCGCTACAAGAACATAATACGTGCACTCGCTCGTAAAAGTCAAACTGTAGCGAAGAAAAAACGAATTATTGTACAAACAGGAGGGTCATTTCTCCCCATCTTATTTTCAGTTTTGGGTCCTTTACTGACTAGATTAATATAATGAAGAAAGTGGTAGTGATTCCCCACGAGGTGTACGCTTCACTGCAAAGGAATCCAGACACGGATCTAGATCCCCGTAAAAGCAGACTTAAAAGAATGGAAAGCGAATTGTAGCCCTATTAAACAGTGAAAAAACACCTGATGAGAAAAGAATCTTATACCAAGAAGCTCTGCAGAAATTTCTTCACGAGTACGAAAATTATAAGAGCCCTACAGAGATTCCTGTGGTTATTAGGCACAGCACGGGGGACGATGGCGACATAGGATCTGTACCCGACGATACAGCTGACCAACCAAAAAGATTAGCCACACAACATATCGAACATGTATTAAAAAACCCTCCCACTACATTGAGGAGTAAAGGCTTAAGTCTTTATAATCTATTGAATGAGGATCCCGCCATACAATGGACCGATACAGGGAGATCATTGTGGAAGGATCAAAGGTACAGGGATCGAATATCGTAGACATTGTCCATGATCTGGTGAGAAAGTGGGATAGGCCATCACCATCAGGATGGAAGCATATTAAAGCAAGACTACAACAAATAAATGTCCCTAAAACGTTGATAGGAAATCTGAACAGGTTAAAAGACTTGGAACATGCAACGCCTGTGACACAATTGAAGGCGCCGTCACCCCCGGCGGTAACACCTTTGAAGAGGAGCAAGAAGAGGTTAAACCAACCCTACCCACGTGCCTCTAAAATACGCAAATGGCTAACGTATTAACTAAACGCTATTATGACATTTCTACCCATCCTCTTACGGCGGCGTAGATAGACTGTACAGAAGTGTTTACGGAGTAGGAAAAAAAGATGTTGAAAGATTTTTGAGGGAGCAGGACGCTTATACGCTTCATAAGCCTGTGAGAAAAAGGTTTAAAACAGCCAAGACAACGGCTTCCTCGATTGATTCTATTTGGCAAGCAGATTTAACAGACATGCAAAGATATTCTGTGTATAACGATGGTTACCGCTACATTCTATTCATAATAGACGTATTCTCTAGATATCTGTGGCTAGTTCCTCTGAAAAATAAATCACCTGAAACAGTTGCTAAAGCCACCAAAACGCTAATGTTAAAAGAAAACAGGGTTCCTGGCTATTTTTGTACGGATATGGGGAAGGAATTTATAGGCCGTGCTTTTCAGAACATGTTGACAGAGTTTAATATCAGCTATTACACAACCAATTCTATACATAAGGCTTCTTTAGCTGAAAGAGTTCAGCGCACCATAAAGGAACGCATGCACCGTTATTTTACACATAAAAACACATACAGATTTCTAGACATTCTGGAATCATTGGCATCATCCTACAACCGCTCACACCATCGCACGATTGGGACAACACCTAACGAAGTTTTAGAAAGAGGTACGCTCCCGAGAAGAGATGGATCACCACCACCACCACCACCACACTCTGGCGCTTCAAAATCAATGATTATGTAAGGCTGTCGCGTTCGGGGAATAAATTCGCAAAGGGTTTTGAGCAAGGATGGACACGCGAGATTTTTAAAGTTAGGGCTGTGAGACCTAAAGGTGAGATAATGATGTATTACATTGAAGATTTGAATGGGGAAGAAATCTCAGGAGGCTTTTACCGCGAGGAATTGCAGAAAGTTGCGTTTAATTTAGAAAAAAATGTGTTTAAAATTGAGAAAATTTTAGGAAGCAAAGGTTCAGGAAGAGAAAAATGTACCTGGTGAAATGGCTAGGGTACCCAGAAAGCTTCAACACCTATATAAAAGCTGATGCAATAATGAAGCTTAAATAGTATGCAACATGGCTCCTAACCATTTCTACGTCACACTCCCGTCCTCCTCGTCCCTGTCTGTACACCCTAACAACACACTAGCCAACTTTGTAACAGAACTCCATGGGCACATTGAATTGGGTCGTGATTCGTATGAGGTGGGGATATGCGAAATTCAGCTGGACACCGTCTTTTTAAATATTGAACATAAAGAAACCGTTTTTACGATTCTTAGAGACATTGACGAGTGTGAAAAAGCTGGGGTAGCTATGGATGAAACTATGCGCATCGCTCGGACTAAGATTGCACGGTATTACAGTACAGAAGTAAGACTAGGACCGGGTCAATATGGTTCGGCCGAGGATGTTGTGAGAGGCTTAAACGTAAGTTTAAGAAACTCAAACCTTACGAATGATTTAGTATACGAAATCGTAAACAACCCTGCACATACACTAATCCTAAAATCAAAGACTAACAGACGTATTAAAGACCATAGAAAGTTCAAATTCTAACCAATGGCCGATATAGCGCAGCCTTCCAAAGAGACACATTTCACGAGACACAGCATGACTTGTCCAGATTAATGTATCAATTGAAGATGGAGAAATTGGCTGAAAGGTCCCCAGACATGTGCTATATTTACAGTAATATAGTGGAGCACCAGTTTGTTGGGGATACCCAGGCACGCCTGCTGCGCATTGCTCACATCCCCAACCATAGAGGAAGGAGTTTGAGTATTACATATGACAGACCCCATTATGTGAATGTCGCAACTAATTTAATAACCAATATCACAATATATATAAGAACGATTGAGGGTGAAAACTTCCCATTCGGTAACGGGAGCTTAACAGTGAAGCTACACTTTCGACGCACTGAGTTATAATGGATAGAAAGCCTTTCACCGTCTATCGAGGGATGCGATACCAGCGCGGTAGTGGACTTGGATCCATTTTTTCATCCATACTACGTACGGCTGTTCCTTTGCTGAAGAGGGGTGCCAGATACCTTGGAAGGAAAGCGCTACAATCAGGCCTTAACACTGCAGAAGACATATTGGCCGGGGCTAAACCTAAAGAAGCTCTAAAAAAACATTTAAAGCGTACACGGACGAAATCATCAAAGATGCAAAGAGAAAAATGCGTGGTGGCGGGAAGAAGAAGGGCTCCCGGAAGAAGGGGTCACGTGGTATTAAACGTAAAAGGCTATCAAAAAAGAAGTGCTGTAAGCGAATGAAACCTATGGTTGACCACTTTTTTGACTGATATAAGCTAAGGACATTGATCTCATGAATCATAGTTTGTTTACCACTTGTCGAGAGAGGAGTCACTATTTCGCCATGGCACGCTTCATCCACCCATGTAGTTCACAATGCTGTAAATCGGAGCTGTCCCTTTTTGAGCTCCCCAACCCAAGTTTCTATTGAGCACAGTGACTTTATTACAATTAACCCTTTAAACACAATTAGTTCCCCGAGTGCACCTATAGAATTCGTGATACCCAGCTCAGGTCCTTACTTTTTTGATCCAAGCTGTGTGCACATGTACGCTAAGCTACGTATAGCCCATTCTGATGGAACGGTCTGCGATGACAAATATGCTGTATACCCTGAAACAAACTTTCTGCACTCCATATTCAACCAGTGTGACGTATATTTAAATCAGACCAACATATCGGCAGGCACGGGGTACTATCATCTACGAGCCTATTGGAAAATGTCCTCAACTTTTCCAAAGAAGCGAACTACCTTTTTAAGTGCGGAGGGATATTATCAAACTAAAGATGAAAATAGTATAAAGGACAAATTTAAAAATTCTAAAAAGAAAATATACGAGTGTTTTGGACGGTTGCACACAGATTTCACTTTCCAGGAGAAGTTGCTTGTGAACGGGGTGGATATGAAAATAAAGCTCACCCGCACGAGTCCTGAGATCTGCTTAAATCTGGATGCGAATCAAGAAGAGGGTGCAAAGTCCGTTGTGGTTCACATTATGGACACATACCTCCGCGTACGGCGAGTGAAATTAAGTTCACCAAAACAACTAGAAATTGAGAAAAATTTACTAAACGCTACAGTGAAATATCCTATTAACAGAGTGCAGATCAAACTATATACGGTTCCTGCAGGGTTGGCATCGAAGCAGATAGAAAACATTGCCCTGGGAAATCTTCCTAAAAGGATATTAATCGGCATGCAGGACCACGCTTCGGTGAATGGAAAATATAAAAAGAGTGCCTTTAAATTCGAGAATTTCGGACTTAAAAATATAACTCTATACGTTAATGGCACTGCTTTGGGTGGAACAATGGGTACGGACTATTCATCAGACGCTGTGTTACCTCTTTGTGCCAGAGCCTATAGTAATCTGACCCATATTGCAGGTGATTGTGATGAGCTTGGTAATGGGGTAACGCAGGAAGAATTCATTGATCAATTTAACCTTTATCCGTTTGACATTACACCTGACTTATCTGCTAGCGTAAATACCCATTTAACACCACAGCAGAGCGGTAACATCTCAGTGCGGCTGGAATTCGCCAAGCCTATAGACGCTCCTATTAGTGTACTAGTATATCTCGAATCGCAAGCCCTAATAGAAGTAGATAGATTTAGAAGCGTTATCACTGACTTTTAAAATGGATGCTAATACACTTCAGAAAGTAATGGAGCGAGTCACACGTTCCAAATTTATCGGCGTGTTTGCGAAGAATGAAACATTGAGTTTGCCAAGTACGCGAGAATGCGGTAGTCTTATTGTGAACACAGACATCATCGGTAATGAAGGGATTCACTGGATCGCTGTCTATTTTAAAAATAGACAGCGCCTGTACTATTTTGATTCACTCGGTACTCAACCCTGGAGTGACCCTATTATTGTAAAATTTCTCGCTCAGTTACATATTCCCGAAGTTGTATGGAACCCATTTCGTATGCAGGGATATTTTACTAATGTTTGCGGAATGTACTGTGTCTCATTTCTCATGCATATGTCAAATGATAAAGAATTTATAAATTTTTTAAATTTATTTGACCCGTGTCACACTCACCGAAACGATGAAATGGTATGCAGACAGATAAAAAACCGTTTTCCAATTGTACGTACTCGTTGTATATTATAATGTTTTTGTTCGTATATTTGTATATTCGTTTATTGTACTGATTTCTTTCATTTAATAAATTTATGAAAATATATTGCGTCTTCTTATCCCAAAAAGATCGAAAAACACTTACATTATTTGACATTGTTGACTGATTAGTATATCATCCGTATTCCCTTCAAAAGATTGTATAACTCGTGTCAAATCCTCATCGGACCTTAAAGGAAAACATATACAGAGTATACAGACAGACAGATCCCCATTATGTGAAGATATCTTTGGTTCGAGGAGTGAACGCCAATTTCGATTTTAGCATAATGGGGAAATAACATTGATTGACATTTTTGGCGAGTATCTGAAATACTACAACTCTCCGTATATATATAAAATCGAATTATGGACACTTACATTTCTATGGTAGTCCCTTGCGTCGGATTGTAAGGAGCGTCACTGCAAATATCTTCTACGGTTTGCGTCGAAAATAGTTCGCCACAATCAGCAGCATTGAAAAGACTAATTGTGGTTAATGCTGCAGTATCACGTTCTTCATACAAGTCTGGGGAGACGTACAGGTCCATGGTGGAGGATGTGTGACACTGCTGACTGATCAGTATATCATCCGTATTCCCTTCAAAAGATTGTATAACTCGTGTCAAATCCTCATCGGACCTTAAAGGAAAACATATACAGACAGACAGACAGACAGATCTCCATTATGTGAAGATATCTTTGGTTCGATTACCAATTTCGATTTTAGCATGATGGGGAAATAACATTGATTGACATTTTTGACTAGTATCTGAAATACTACAACTCTCCGTATATATATAAAATCGAATTATGGACACTTACATTTCTATGGTAGTCCCTTGCGTCGGTTGTAAGGAGCGTCACTGCAAATATCTTCTACGGTTTGCGTCGAAAATAGTTCGCCACAATCAGCAGCATTGAAAAGGCTAATTGTGGTTAATGCTGCAGTATCACGTTCTTCATACAAGTCTGGGGAGACGTACAGGTCCATGGTTGATTATTCACTGATGCGAAAATAGCTACTGTTACTCCCAACTGAAAATATCCCCTTTTATATGCACATTCGCCAAGCTCCGCCCAAAAGACCAGATGTCCGTCGTGATTGGCTGCCGATGTAGCTGGGTGGAGCTATGACGTGTACCAATCCGCTATAACGAGACCGGACGAGTAACATATATATAAAATCGAATTATAGGCACTTACATTTCTATGGTAGTCCCTTATATTATATCTTACAAATTATTAGTATTGTTTGAATTGTTAACTTATTTTATAATAAAGAAATTATATCCTAATTATATTTTAAAAAGAACATTCGGTTTCAACGTTAAGCTGTGGTCTAAGGCGGCGTGGCATGAATAAATACTAAAATAAAATTAAATGTTAAAAATCTTTATTCATACGTTATTAAAAGTTAAAAATCTTTATTAATAAAACAGGATAGAAGCATATGAAAGTCAAGGTAAACTATAGTTGCAAATAGGTTATACGATGTTTTTCGGATATACT
Organism: Bathynomus jamesi; assembly: GCA_023014485.1. NCBI lineage: Eukaryota > Metazoa > Arthropoda > Malacostraca > Isopoda > Cirolanidae > Bathynomus > Bathynomus jamesi. The sequence goes on from JAJOZX010002109.1 coordinate 674,289, forward strand.
ACTGCCTCGGGTTAAATGATCCTGTTATTTTAAATCACGTATTTGTTAATTATTATTGCTACATAGAAAAAATCGTGCATTACGATGTTTTTCGGATATACTACTGCCTCGGGTAAAATGGTCCTGTTATTTTAAATCACGTATTTGTTAATTATTATTGCTACATAGAAAAAATCGTGCATTACGATGTTTTTCGGATATACTACTGCCTCGGGTAAAATGGTCCTGTTATTTTAAATCACGTATTTGTTAATTATTATTGCTACATAGAAAATCGTGCAGTTTTTTTCGATTATTATTTATTGAACAAAACTCTCGCTCTCTTTCTATATATATATATATATGTGTATAGAAAGAGTGGTCTGGAAGGAAGTTTACCAATGATTAAATTATCTTTGCGAGTGACCCGTTGCCCGCGTCGGGCTAACCGTTGGTTAGCTTCCGCCCGAATTGTTCATGCTGACGAAGGTCAAGCTTTTCACTCCACCTTAGACCTACAGTTTAACGTGGATTCCGAACCACGACCCATCAGTAGCCCAGCGTCTTGACCACTAGGCCTCCTAGGGTACCCATTTATCTACCAACCACTTTCTTTATTGTGTGGAACAGCTGGGCTTTGCTGCGCGCCGGCTGCCGTCGGGTCTCGAACCCTGGGCCGATGGATTCGTAGTCCGCGACGCTAACCACTACACCACCGAGGCGGTATTTGTCATTACTTACTCGGACTATAGTGGATTTAATTATCCCAGAAGAGTTCCATGCACGGTCTGTGTGTGTAGCATATATATATATATATATTGTGTGTACGTTTTTCCCTTGACCTTCGTCAGAATGAACAATTCGGGCTGAAGCTAACCAAAGGTTATCCAAAGGGTATATATATATATATATATATATATATATATATATATATATATATATATTATTATTATTATTTCTACAATGAAACGGGGTCGGGCCGAAGAACGGGTGAGAGATCTCCCCCCAATATATATATATATATATATATATATATATATATATATATATATATATATATATCATTATATTTCTATATGACACCATACAAATTACGCGTAAATATTTTCATTGTAGAAGTAATAAGAATGATAAAATTAATATCTGAAGTCAGTGGTGATTTCTGCTCGAATAGCTTGTAGAAGGATAATCCCTCGGCCCGAAAAAGGTCCCTAGAGACCTTTTTCGCTCGAATCGTGTCCCTAGAGACACGATTCGACCCCGCTATAGTGGCTTGGGCAATGAATAATTTCTTTATTTTACGTCATTTTTCATTTTTTTCGTCGCAGGAATGAGGCTGTATGTTTCATAAGTTTTCATCTCGTTTGGTGGAATTGTATCGTAAATTATCGTATTTCGAATTGTATCGTAAATGATCATTTCGTTTCGTTATTCGTGAGGGCTGAATTATGGATAACTATGTTATTTGTTTCGTTCATCTTCAAGTTTAATGAAGCTGTATTTAAATGAAGTTTCATAATTGGTTTTACTGTTATTTAGGAACATTTATATTGGGAGCAAACGTTACAATAATAATAAGCTTATGTCGATATAGTTACCCATTGAATTGGAACTCTTTATTCACGTTTGCTATTATTTATTGAATGGTGGATATTAGTTGGGTAACCCTTATAAAAATTCGTTTTCTGTCTAACGAAATAGGGTAACTTTGTTAATTCTATTAAAGCGTAATGAAAGAGGCGCTTGTGTTATTTTATAAGGTTGAATCTTGTATAACCATATATTGTGGTATTTTATATGATTCATTAGTTTATTATATATACAAGTACATTTGGAATAACAGCCGTTATATATGTGTTACACGATTAATGGGACACATGGCGCTATCTGGAATACCTTGCGCTATCTGGCAACTCAGCCAGAATAGAGGATTATAAAAGATCGCGAAGCTGATGAAGAACCATTCCCCCCTCGGCTCCGGCCGAGTAAGGAGCTCTGCTCCTTCTATTTCAGGCCCTTTGGTAAACCCCATAGTGGCCTCTTAGGTTAGGGAAACGAAAATAAATTGGGGGAGAACTCCACTCTGTCCTTCAGGTGTCTCTCTTCCTCCTTCAGCTCTCTCTCTCTCTCTCTCTCTCCTGCATGTATCTTCCTCCTTCAGGCGTCTCTCTCTCCTGCATGTTTGCCTCCAGCATGTGTACTGCATGTGTACTCCTGCATGTGTGCGTACCTCCAGCATGTGTACATTCAGCATGTGTACTCCTGCATGTGCGCGTTTGTGTGTACCTACTGCATGTGTACCTATCCTCTCTCCTTCAGGCGTCTCTCCCTCCTACAGGCGTCTCTCTCTTCTTCAGGCGTCTCTCCCTCCTACAGGCATCTCTCTCTTCTTCGGCTCTCTCTCCTTCAGCTGTCTCTCTCTCTCTCTCTCCTTCAGGCGTCTCTCTCACCTTGGCTCAGCCAACTGGCTGATTCTGGCTGATTCGGAGCCTATAAAACAACGCCAGCCCGGCTGGAAGTCTTAGTGTGCACTTGGCTCCTGCCAGGTGAACACCTCTCCTCCTTTCTCTCCTACTCCTCCTCCTCTCTCTTGGGGGATAACGCCGCCTCCAAGTTCCCCCCACCCCCCTTTCCCCCACCCCCTTTGCAACAACCCCACCCCCTTTGCAACATTACATAATAACCTGCAACATTCCTGCACTCTCCCCTCTTGCAACAACCCCCACCCCCCTTTGCAACATTACATAATAACCTGCAACATTCCTGCACTCTCCCCTTTTTCGGCTATACTACTGAGGCCGTCAAGGAGCTCCTTAATAATATATAAATATATGCTAATAATTCACGTTATTTTAATTAAAATGGGCCCCTCCACATTGGCCCTAAAAGTATGCTGCATTGTATTCAAGCTATGGCGGTGAGTCTTTTATCCGAGTTGCCAAAAGTTAGAAAATTTACAGTTATTTCTAGTGATGCACCGGAAGCAGATTTTGGCCGGAGGCCGGAGAGCCGGAACCTCCGGTTTAGTGTTTTTTCCTCCGGCCTCTGGCCGGAGGTTCCGGCCAATTGATTTATTTCAGTATTTATATATATGTGTGTGTATGTGTGTGGTCTATCGTCTCATCTATTTAAGGTTTATATATTATAGTCCTGCTATTTTAAATTATTAAGTCTTTAATAACTTAAACTTTATAAAAGTCGACTTTCTATGCTTTGTGTGTGCTAATTTCTCTAAAAATTCCCATTGAACAGAATATCCTCAGGTTATGAAACTTATGATGTCCTGCTGAATGCTGAGTAAAGTAGCCTATATCAAATCAATTATTAATACAATCACTGATCACTCATAAAATAAATTATTATTACAGTCACTGAGAACTGAAATATTAATACAATCACTGATCACTCATAAAATAAATATTATTACAGTCATCTGAGAACTGAAATATTCGGATAGGTGCAGAAATGAGGTTTTATAGTTTTATAGAATTAAAACTAAAAGTTGTCAGAATTGAGTTTGGTGTACTTGGCACCGCCGGAGTTTAGTGAGACCTCCGGCCGGAGCCGGAGCTCCGGTGCATCACTAGTTATTTCCACTGACTCATTAGAGATGTGGCAACGTTGCGTCTGGGCCAGGCAGATCTGGCCCTTCTCCAGGGTTGCCAACTTAGCGCTTTTCGCACTAAATCTAGTGCTTTTTTATTGTTGCTAGTGCGAAAATTCTGCACATAACGCTATAGCGTTATTTTAGTACTTTTTGACTTAAGTTAGTGCTAAATTTAATGCTTTTCAAAACAAATATATATATAAAAAAAAGATAGGCAATAAAATCAAAATTAGAATTCAAAATGTTGGTACCACTGATTTCTGGTCGAACGAAACGTTTCAAATCGTTCAGAAACGTTTTCTTCGTTTTGGATCTGCCGACATGCAGTGATGCCAATGTAGCAACTTTGTACAGTAATGCTAAATTTAGCCTCGCTTAGTAACATATGGCACCTTTTTAAAGCAGTTTGCACCTTGTTGCGTTTTTAACAGAGCTGGGCACCGCAAACTCAAAATCACTTCCGCAATCGCAAATCCGCAAACTCAAACCTTACCTTCCGCAACCGCAAACTGCTTGCCATTTTTGGTGCCGCAAACGCAAATCCGCAAACGCAAACCATATTTCCAATTTTACAGTGCTGGGCACTTCCGCAAACACTTCCGCAAACCGCAAATTCCGCAATCGCAATTTTAACTATAAAAAGTATCCAAAACATTAAAGAGGTATAAAAAGCTTTTATATCTTTTTAATGTTTAATGTTTTAGCCTTGTTTTTATTAAAAACAAGGCTAAATAATTTATTATAATAAATCACTATTGTAGAAGAAATAAAAATACTACATATATTGATATATTATATTGAACAAAAACACCTCCTGCAAGTAAATAGTAAATAAATTAAATAATAAATTTAATCATTTGAATTTCATAAATTTTGAGACTTAGACACGTTGGCGGCCAGTGACAGCAGCGTCACAGCACTAGCGGGCTTGGCCAGTGGCCAAGTGGGAAATTTGCGGAAAGATTTGCGTTTGCGGTCTTAGTTCCGCAACGCAAATTCACTAATTTGCGATGACTTTGCCGCAAACGCAAATCCGCAAACGAAAAACATACTCCCGCAATTGCGGAATTTGCGGTTTGCGGAAGTGTTTGCGGAAGTGCCCAGCTCTGGTTTTTAACTACTTTGTCGTGTTAATAGTTCTGAGAAAAATTAGTACAACGGAGGTATATAAAAGAGTAAATGAACATGCCAATGATAAAGATCTAAAAGATATGACCTTTGAGCCCCTTTTTATGAAACTTTGCCACTTTTTAGCTACACTTTAGGCACTTTTAAAGGTAGATTTAGCAACACTGCCGAAATTAAACAATTCTCAGTTCCAAGTTGGTTTACTCAGTGGATGAGTGCATGATTACATGAAGTTAATTGATTGTCATCAGTTTATTATTGAAAGTGGTAAAAATAGTCATAATTCTTACTTGGTGATCACTATTATAGTTGGATTTATTATTCCCCTCCTACTGGTGAAACGTGAGGATGAGTAAAAAGTATACACAACATTTTAGAAATGAATGGCTGAAAGAATCGAAGTACAAAAATTGGCTTAGGAGAGTGGAAGGTGATGACAGTAAATGTTTTTGTAATTACTGTAAATGTTCCATAGCTGCCAGAATAAGTGACATAGAGCGACATAGTAATACTACTAAACACAAAAACGCTGAGGAGCCTTTTAGTTGCCAGAGACAAACACGGCTGCCATTTGCAATTAGCGCCGACGTAAGTGTTAAACAAACAGAAGGAAGCATGTCTATGTTTATTGCTGAGCACTGTTCATTAAGAGTTGTGGATCATTTAAGTGAACTTGTTAAAGAATGCTTGGAGATAGCAAGGAAACAAAAAATCTGAAACTTAAGCGAACAAAGTGTACTGGAATTATTACAAATGTTCTTGGACCATATTTTAGTGAGGAGTTAAAAAATTACTTAGGGAATAGCAAGTATAGTTTAATAATTGACGAATCTAATGATATTTCTGTTATAAAGTTACTAGGAATTGTCATTAGATATTCAGAGATCAGAAAGAAGATCATTGTAACTTATTTAGACTTGATTGAATTGGATGAATGTACTGCTATTGCAATATGCCATGCAATAAAGGAATGCTTAAAAAAACATGGCCTTGGTTTGCAAAATCTAATTGTTCTAGGAACAGACAATGCCTTAGTTATGACAGATATAAACAATGGAGTATATGCAACATTAAAAAAAGAAGTTCCACATCTAATACTTATAAGATGTATTTGTCATTCGCTTCAACTTGCTGTGTCACACGCTGCAGCTGAGTATTTGCCAAGGAATTTGGATTTCATGATAAAGGAAACATACAGCTGGTTTTCTCATTCATCGGTTCGTCAAGCTAAATATAAACAACTTTTTGCCACAATAAACGAAGGAAATCAACCTTTAAAGCTCGTCCAGCCTAGCACAACAAGATGGATGTCAATTGAATCTGCTGTAGTGAGAATTTTGCAGCAGTGGGTTGAGCTAAAAACCCATTTTGACATTGCAAGGAATAAAGAACGGTGCTATACAGCCGAAGTTCTTTATTTAATGTTTTGTGATAAGAAAAACCATGTTTTTCTAGTATTTTTAAAGCAAATCCTTGCTGAAGTGCAAAGAGTAAATAAGAAATTGAAGTGGAAACACAAGACCCCACTAAGTTATTGAATGATTTTCAGCATCTTATTGATTCACTCAGCTCAGTCATTCTAATACCTGGAAAGAAGCTAAATGAGAGTGATTCAGTTCAAAATTATTTAGATCCGAAGCCAACCTTGGTTATCAATTTAAGAAGGAAGTCTCAGAATGTAATTTCTGAACTAGAAGAGAAAGAGATTAGAGCCCGATGCGTAAATTTTGTTGTGGAACTAATAAAGCAAATTAGACAGCGTCTTCCTGATAATTTTCGTGTGCTACAATCAATGAACTATTTTAGCATAAATGCATGCCTGAAACCAATAAAACTGGAATTTTAGAGCTTGCAAAGATTTTTAATGAGGATGCAGAGAGCCTGACCCGCATTGATTTCTAATGAAAGAATTTTAAAAATATACAGTGGACCCTGGTTTCAGATACAATTTCCTTCTGGATTGAAGTTGCATCGTATAGGGATTCTACAGGAGAAAACCCATTTGAACATCTATCCCAGTTAGCATTAACAGTGCTCACATTACCACATTCAGATGCTGATGTGGAAAGAGTTTTGGCCACATGAATATCATAAAGTCAAAATTGCATAATCGCTTAAGTATAAAGAGCTTAAGAGAAGTTTTAGCCTTTAAATATGGACTTAAACGAAATGGTAAATGTTGTTACAATTATAAGTTGCCAAATGATGTTTTAAAGAAAATTGGATCAATGAATACTTATAGAGCACCTGAAGATGAAGCATCTACATCAGAAGAAATTGATTGGGAAATTTGGAAATTATTGGTTAAAAATATTTCAAGGTAAATATACTTTTAATTTTTAAAATTAAAAACAATTACAATTGCATTTATTATGTGCAATTCTTTTACTGTTCATACCCGATTACTTGATGATTATTTCAGTGCTTTTTTTGGTGATTTGAAAACCATCTTTAGTGCTTTTTAGCTGTATGACTAGTGCTTTTCAAAAATTTTAGTTGGCAATACTGCCCTTCTCTCATCAAGCAGTAATGAGAGTAACGTGACGTGATATGGTAGTGTTGAGGTTTCTCCCTAATCCATTTATTGTGCATTTATCACCCGTGAGTATGATTTATAGGGTAAGTATTAGTGTATCACTATTGGCTTCACTGATTTAGTCCTTAAAATTGTACCCATTAACAATAATATAATGAATAGCGTTGATACTTTACTAGAAATTCCTTTTCCTCGTTGAAACTTGAGGAAAAGTTAGAAATTAAAAGTCTTGGTGCATATCAGCCTAAAGATATCAAAATTACTCAACAAGACGGTAAAAAACTGAGAACATTTTCAATTAGTTGGTTCGAAAGAAAATCATGGCTCACTGTTAGTGATGCAAAGAATACATTATATTGTTTTTACTGTCTTTTATTTGGGGGTGAAAGTTTGTGGACTGGTTATAAAGATTTAAAGCATCTTTCTGAACGGATCCAGAAACATGAATGCAGCACAGTTCATATGAATAATGCTGAGAAAAATAGACATATCTTAGCAAGAATCATAGACTTTAAAATTTTGTGCTTCTCATGAGCTACCATTACGAGCCATGATGAAACGCAACAATCTTTTAATCGTGGAGTATTCTTAGACGTGATTTCCCACATAGCAACGTTTGACAGTGCCTTAAGTGATCATCTTGAAAATGCTACAGTGGCGAAAAACACATCTAAAACAATTCAAAACGATCTTTTAGATGCATATATCAAGTGTATGTGGATGAAATAAAATCAGAAAGCGATAAAGTCCGTTACGCTTCTGTGCAAGCAAACGAAACTACGGATGTGGCTTGCCGTTCGCAATTTGTAGTTATATTGCGCTATGTGAAAGAATGTCAGCCTGTTGAAAGGTTTTTAGCTTTCATCGAAGTTGAAGATAGGACAGCTGCTGGGATTACGAATTTGTTAAGAGATGAGCTGCAACAGTTTGGCCTAAAGGACAAACTTGTTGTTCAGGCCTATGGTGGAGTGCAGGTGCAAATAAAAGAATACTACCCTCATGCGCATTATATCCACTGTTATGCACATCATTTAAATTTAATTAGGAAGAAAGTTTTTCATCAATTAAAAGAATAAGAATATTTTTCTCAACTGTGAGTAGAATTGGTGTATTTTTCACTACCTCTCCCAAACGTAGCAGCTTACTTCGGGAAGTTTGCCACACATGCATTCCAAAAGTGTCTGAAACACGATGGAATTTTGATTCCAGAATTGTTAATTGTATTAGAGAGAACAAACAAGAGCTATTAAAATGCTTCGACAGAATTCAGAATGAAAACAGCTGGGATGACAAAAGTATATGCAAATCTGTGGGATTTAAGAAATCGTTAGAAGATGAAGAATTCAACTCTTTTTGTCGTTTTTTCATACGGCGTTGAAGCATGTAGATGTTTTGTACAGTGTTCTGCAGTCAAAGAAGTCAACTAGTGTTACCACCGCACAGGCACTGAAGAACTTTGAATCATCGATGAATCACATGCGAGAGTGTGTCAAGAACCACGTCCCTGAACCAGTCGCAGTTGTTAATAATGAGACACCAATTCAAGTGAAAAGAATGAGAAGAGACATAAGCAGTACAATGGAAATGGACGCAAAAAAAGCATGTACCCTAATGATTAACGAGATGAACAACATATTTAGAAAATCAAATTATTTCGTTCCTTTATAATCGTTGACCCCAAAGAGTTTAATATTTACAAGCAAAACTTTCCAACCGATCACATCAATACCATTAAAACCAATTATCTTATGCTAAATGTAGAAAAGTTAATTTCTGAATTAACTGTTATCTATGCAAATGATACATTCAATGACATTTCAAGTGTTAGTGATTTGTGTCGATTTTTACATGACAACGAGCCGCTTGATACATTCTCAGAGGTCGCTCGTAAACATTCCAGTGTTGAACAATATGCAGCTGCATTGATTGTTGTGCCTTTTTGTATGAAGTCTGCGATCAAAATGCCTTTGTGGTCCCAAAACATGGTAACCATCACTTGCCAGCGAACTTCACAATCTTGAAGTTTTTTGGTCGCAGGGACCCAGGGTGTTTCCATTCCATGCTGGCACGTTTTGTTTCCAGAGTACGGTGATGAACCCATGTCTCGTTTTCTGTGACAATGCGCTTGAGAAATTCTTGACCACTGACAGACTCGGAATATCGTTGCAGAAATGACAAGGCACTGTTCCAGTCGAGCCGCCATGTTCAACTGACTCATATAACCAGTGTACGGTAGATGGCAGCCGAATCGACGTGCAGTGTTGCCAACAATGATTAACGAATTCACCTGATACAAACATAATCAATGTAGGTCCTTTAGTTACGAAATTATACCCGTGTAAACTTATTTTCTGACCGTCCCTCGTAAAACGAAAGGAATTACAAACAATACATTAAAATAGGGTCTCATTAGGCGCAAAAAATTTTAATAATGAATAAATGTTATCAAAGTGCACAGAAACATTCAAAATAATGTAAATGCTTTAATATTTTGCGTAACATCCTTTTGCCTCGAGAACTGCTTGTACTTATCACGCATTGGTTTGACAAGGTTATGGATGGTATGAGGTTTCAAGTTATCACAACACAGCTGAAGAGCATCCCAGAGGATATCCTGGCTTGTTATTTCGTGTTTTGCTTTTTCCTTTTCAAATATTCCCATAAATGTTCGATGGGATTGAGATCTGGGGATTGGGCTGGAAAATCCATAATAATCAGGGCACCTTCTTCCTTATTTTTTAATTAGTCCTTACAAAGCTTGGATGTGTACTTAGGGTCATTGTTTTGTTGAAACAAGAAGCCTTGACCACACAATCTCAAGCCAGATGGTATGACATGTCTTTGAATGATGGAGTGATATTTCTCTTTGGCGAGGATATAATTTATTCTGTGGAGGTCACCAACTCCATTATAACTGAAGCAACCTCAGACTTGGATATGTCCACCAGTATGCTTAACTGAAGGTTTTTGCACTGCTTGAGCAATCTCTCACCACTTCTACGTCTAACATAGAACCTTCGATGATTACCAAAAAGCTCGAACTTTGACTCATCTGTAAATAAAACGTTTTTCCAATCTTCAACAGTGAAATTTTTGTATTTTTTAGCCCATGCTAAGCGCTCAGCCTTATTCTGAGGCCTTAGAAGTGGTTTGGAGACTCCTACCCTCCCATGTAGCCTCTCAGCCATGAGCCTTCTTTTAACTGTAGATTTGCTTACAGGCTTCACTCGTTGTTTCTTGATTGTTGCCTGAATCTGAGCAGCAGTTGCTGTTCTATTACGCAGAGACGAAAGTTTGAGAACTGATCTTCTGATGGGGTCGTTGTCTTAGGTCTACCTGACCTTGGTTTAGTCTTGATGAACAAGTCCCAGCCTCTTTAAATCTTTGCAATGTTCTCTGAACTGCACCTTTCGAAACTCTTATTTTGGCAGCAATCTGGCGCTGAGATACTTCTTCACGTTTTAGAGCAACAATTTGGCCCCTTACTGCTTTACTGAGATCATTTGGCATGTTGAAAAATTATTCAGTGTTTTTCTGGGGCAGAAAAAAAATTGTATGAACCTGCAAAAGGAATTAGATTATTAATATTGTTATTAACGATAATATAATAATATTATATGATAAAATAGAAAGAACTTATTAATTTATACAGCACACTATCAGTAGCAACACCCATTCATGTATTTCGAAACTTTATACAACATTGTAATAAGTACGTATATTGTTTCCAAACCAGGCAGTGATGAAATGTGGTCAAAATTGTCATCTTTGATTTCTTCAATTTTACATAATATTGTGGTAAATAGGAATTAGAAAGGTGTAAGACCAAGTCATACATGTATTCTACAGTGATGAATAATATGGTTTAACCACATTGTAACTATGAAAACCAGTAAAAATCAAGTGGACTCATAGTTTTGACCCCGACTGTACGTATATGTGTCCCAAAACAATGTCCCTAGTTTGTAGTTATTTTATAGTAGATGTATATTTTATTATTGGGGTTCCTTTTTCAGAAAGGTAACAGATTGGGATTTTTATTCCGCATATACCTATATGCGTACACCAATACATTTATAGTCTTTCATTACTTAATAACTAATAAACATTGAATATTAAAACCGTTCTTCCACCATTTCATACTTAAAGCAATAACTTGTCCTAATTTCGTAGAAATTTGGAAAAGAAGATATCGCTACCAATAGACTATAGCCTAGTAAGGCCATAGAAGGCCTTACTAGGCAATAGTCTTTAAGGAAAGCTAAGTCTTGACTAAGCTCGTAAAGGACCTAACTTATTGTACTGCATTGTATACATCCCATCTGTGGTGGAACTATACAAAAACTGCTATGAATAAACTCTCTTTTGCTTATAATAATATTTTTCGTATGCTATGTCGGGAACCAAAATGGTGCAGTGCCAGTTTTATGTTTACTACGCGTAACCTACCTACCAGCCAAATGTTAATCCGGAAGAATATATATAATTTCATTACTAAGGTTCAAAACAGCTCTAATGCGTTATTGTGCAATGTCCTGTCTTCAGATACTGTGTACCTCTCACCTATATGACAGTTTTGGTTCAGACAACTGCTGGTTTACAATGCCTTATTTTTATAATGTAGCAAAGATTATATATGCATATTAAGTTGTGTTATAATAAGATTGTATTTGTATGTTGGGTTAAATGGCTATGGTGGCCTTATTTTTGTACTTGTATATTAGGTTAAGTGGCTATGTTGGCCTTATTTTTGTATTACGTTCAGTGTATAATACGTAAGATTGTACTTGTATGTTAGGTTAAGTGGCTATGGATTGTGAATGACCCGCAACAATGTTTTGTTTGTTGTATAATTAATAATTTAAAAAATAGTTTTCACAAAATCATATCCGAACTCAGCTTCCCATAATTCATCAGCATTTTTATTAAACTCTTTTATTTTCATAATTTCTCTGATTTCTTCATTAAGCTACAATTATTTTCTCCTACGTATACAAATGATCTTTTTTCAGTTAATGATGTCTCGTGTAATAACAATATACATAAAATTGTCAGATAATTATCACACAGTATGCTAGGTTAAGTGGCTATGTTGGCCTTATTTTTGTATTAAGATTGTACTTGTATGTTAGGTTAAGTGGCTATGGATTGTGAATGATCCGCACTAAAGATGTTTTGTTTGTTGTTTACACGGAATAATATGGCTGAACCCTCAAACAGTGATGCTGCGTTTGCAGCTGGAACAGAAAATCAAGATCGTCCAGTGGTTTCATGTGACAAATTCTGTGACGCAAGTTCAGAGGAACTTTTTCAGAGAATATGGATGCAGAAATCCATCCGATAGAAAGACTATCTCGAATTGTTAGAAAATGTAAGGAGTCAACATGAGGGTAATAGTGGTAGGCGCCGATCCAGAAGAACTGTGCAACACGTAAATATGGTTAGTGAAATTATTGCGTGAAGTCCGCAGAAGTCAATTCGACGTTTGTTAGTAGAAGTAGGTATTTCAAGAACATCTATGCATCGTATAATTCATACCGAATGAAACTTTTTTCCCTACAAAATTCATTCACAAGCTTCAATGACTGATGTTCAAAAACAAAAATGAAATGAATTCGCAACATGGATGTTAGCAAAACAAAAAGAAGATCCTGAGTTTTTGAAACAAATCCACTTTACTGACGAGTGTTATGTACGTATGTACTTTCGTTATTGGGGAAGTTATGCTGTCGCTCCAGTAGAGCTTCCACGTAGTGTTGCTAAACTCAACATTTGGGTCGCTGCTGGGTGGTATGGTGTAGTCACTGAAGTAGGTCCCACTTCTTTGAGAATGAAATTGAATGCATTACTGGAAAAGCAGTAACGTTAACGCAAAATTCATATCGTCAGATGCTATACGATTTCTACATACCACAACTAATTACTTTGTCCCTAAAAGAAATAACTGCATTACCCCAGCTTCACAGTGGTTTAGCAAGATGGACCAGCACACACTTTTGTGAAACTCGCAACTTTTTGAGGGAGCATTTTTCCGGGCGACTAATCTCCCTTCATGAACCAGTGGAATGACCCCCATACTCACCTGACCTCACAACCCCCTTTTATTTTGTGGGGTTACACATACGACAGGATTTATTCTATGAAGCTAGGACACTTGAAAACTTAAAATCCAAAATTATAAGGTAATCAACAACATCCCAGCTGAGCTATTCCCAAAAATGATGTCAAGCATTTGTGTAAGGTCGAATATTGTGTTATAAAAAATGGCAATTACACTTAACATGTTTAATTAAGGTTAATAACCCCCAACGTTTTACGTTGGGGGTTTTATGTATCTATTGAGTTTGTCTTTGTGTCTAGATTCCTCTTGTTTAGCTAAGAACATTTTAGAAATATGACTTTTTTGGGGACGCCTGGTATATATATATATATATATATATATATACTTTCAATCTTACATTCAAAAGCAAAAGACAAAATTGAAAGATTCAGTATCCTTATGATCCAAGGGGGGAGTCGGAGTCGGGAGTCGGGGCTTTTTTGAAGAGTCGGGAGTCGGTAAAAACGACCGACTCCCGACTCTTTGATTCAATTTCTATATGCCAACAATTTACCAGAATACTACTCTGCCCTAAATAAATATCTTCCTGAACTAATTCTAGATTCACATTTCCACATTTGATTTATTGTTCTGGTAATCTTAGCAAATGAATTTCATATTTCTATTTTAGGATACTAGGTACCATATAAAAATTAGCAATATATTAATTATTAATTTAATTAGCCCCTATTAGTAATGAGTCGTGGGCCTAGTAGAAAATCAGCAGTCTTTCAATATTTTAAGCTAAATGAGGATGAAAGTATTTTTATTTGTCAAGAAGAAAAGGATGGTAAAGAGTGTAATGCAAAAATTAGTGCTTACACTGGGAAACATGCTAATGCTCCAACTAGAGCCTCAAACTTGAAACGCCATCTACGAAACAAACATCCCAATATTTATAAGGTTGTAGATCAGCATGATAAGGAAAGAGTCGGGAGTCGGGAGTCGGAGTCGGTTTTTAAAAATACCGACTCACGAGTCGGGAGTCGGAGTCGGTTTTTAAAAATACCGACTCACGAGTCGGGAGTCGGTTGTTTTTGGCCGACTCCCCATCCCTGTCCTTATCACTAAGTACTGGACATTAAGTACTGAACAGTTGGCAACTGTTTTCCTTCAGGCACGTTTCATTATTATTATTATTATTATTATTAGCTATAACGTAACTCACCATAAAAAGTAATAATAATCATGAGTTAGGAGATATAGGAAATGGCACAGCGCTCAGACCAATTGATGCGTTCACATTGCTATAACACCCGAATTATATTATAGCTACATAAGGAGTCGAACCCCCGACCTCAGTGTCTTCACTTCATTGACACGTAGAGAAAAGGTGTTACCCATTTAGCTACGAGCACTGGGTGGAAAATAAGGTAATGTCATTACAGTATACACTTCTTTTCTTCTAATACCACTCAAACGGTTGTTATAAGCTGTTATTACATAGGTAGAGAAAATTACATTCTGGTATTTCGAATCTTTTAAAAAAAACCTCATAAACTTATCAAAGAATGAATGTCATTGTCAAGAAATAAATCGGACTTATCGATGTTCCTTTTGGTTCACGAAAAGATAAACAAAATCTTTCTTGGTTGGTGTTTTCCATAAAAATTAAGAGTTATCAACACGAAGGCGTATGAAATAGATCTAAATTGCCTGAGAAATTTATACATGATCACTGAGATTACGTACTTTTACTTTCTACAGTATATTTCTATCGTATTTATTTCGTAATAGTGTTCCTCAGTTACTGACAAACTAAAATTCCTTGTTTTTATGTCGTTGTTGTAGATTGTGAATAAGAGATAAATCGAAATTACTGTAATTATCGTGGAAAAATTACATTTCAGGCTTGCGTTGTGGGAATCATTTGTCACTCGATTTATGGTCATGATGATTCCAAGTCACAAAAAAAGATTTCCACTTTTGAAGAGTTGATTTCTTCCTTGGCGAAGTCTCCGTCAAAAACGCCTGTCGAAGAATTCGAAGAATCTTTCGATGAAAAATGGAAAGCGTCAAAGGGCGGTGATTTAGATTTAATGTTTGAAGATGATTCTGATGAAGAAACTACACATGTTAGCAGTGAAACTCCTGAACCAGATGAAGGATATGATGATGAATTTGTTAGTTTAATTCATCCAGTCTCTATCTATGAACTAATAACCTCATTGGCTGCACCTGAAGATACGCTAGTTGACATTACACCTGCAGAGACTATTATCGGCAATATCCGTGATGAGATGCCAACTCACGCAGGACTGATCAATTCAGAGTCTGATTATTTAGATGAAGATTATAGTAACAACTACAACGTATATTTTGATATCCCTAAAGAAGTGCATATTGAGGTAATTCCTCCTCGTGGTACTTCATACTCCGAAATCAGTCCAGCTGCTGCTTCATCCAGTGAAGGAACGAAGAGATCATTCAATCCTCTTCAGGTGTTCACCAAAAACCTTTTTGGACGGCCACTCAAACCGAGAGAATTTCTTAAATGGAGTGCCAAAAGGCTAATGAAGACAATTTACCCGTACTACCACAAGTAAGCGATCAACCCTTTTCTTGTATCAGTGGCTGTTTCTAAAAGAACAATTTTGGGGGGTTGCTTCGACAATCTGTTCTGTACTTATATTTCAAAACTTTGAATTTCATTCATTTCAGAACGTTATTTATAACGCTGCATATACAGTTTCGGAAAAAAGTTCGTCCAGAAACAAAATTTCTTAGAAGCATAAAAAATTATTAATTGGTTATATTCCGTTTTCCTTGAATATTTTAGAATATTTGAATATTTTTCGTTACAGTAATAAAATTACAAAAACATAACCCAGTCATCAGTAATTAGTAATTTTTTATGGTTTTTAGCAATTTCACGTTTGTATATAAATTTTTTTCCGAAACTATACCATCAATTATAAAACTCGGGATAAAATGGACCGTAAGGTAAGATGTTACGTAAGGTATATCGTAAGGACCGTAAGGTCAGGCATGCGACTTTTATAACCAAATATAACAACCTATTCATTGTACTGTATTTAGTTTACAGGGTGATCGGATAAACAAGGAAAGTTAAAGCTGCAAAGTTCATTAACTATAAAGTCAAACACTTTCGACTTTTTTATTCATTTGAAATTTTCCAGGCAGTCATTTATGCAGAGAAAATCTTCCATTAATTCAATCTTTCATTAATTCAATCTTTCATTAACTCAATCTTTCATTAATCCAGCCTTACACACTATATACAGGGTGTTTATAAAGTCCCTCTCTATTTCAGTGACAACGTAGCAAAAAGGGTAAAATTCACTAACAATATAAAAGAAGGCATACATTTAATGAATACTTAAGTGTATGATTCTACATGAGCACCATCAGTATCTCTACAGAGTTCGAATCTGTCAGCAACATTGCGGAACACATTTTGGAGCATGACAGGGGTTATTTTTGTAACTGATGTTACAATACGAGCACGTAAATGTCCCAGCTTCATTCAGACAAGATGGGCACCTTGTCATTACGCAAACATTGTTCGGGAGTACTTAAATGAACGATTTCCAAATCGGTGGATCGGACGTGGAGGCAACAGGCCCTGGGCGGCTCGATCTCCTGACCTAACGCCCTTGGATTTCTTTGCATGGGGCTTTATCAAATCAAACGTCTTTCAAACGAGGGTTACAGATCCGCAAGATTTACGTGCTCGTATCATAACAGCAGTTACAAAAATAACTCCTGTCATGCTCCAAAATGTGTTCCGCAATGCTACCGACAGATTCGAACTCTGTAGAGATACTGATGGTGCTCATGTAGAATCATATGCTTAAGTATTCATTAAACGTATGCCTTCTATTATATTGTTATTGAATTTTACCCTTTTTGCTACGTTTTCACTGAAATAGATAGGGACTTTATAAAAACCCTGTACAGCAAAAACCTTAACAAACAGAAATTGGTGCAGCGATCAGGGCAGACTAATACAGCCCCCGAGCCCCCGACCTCAGTGTCTTCACGTCTTCGTTTATACAGGGTGATGCATAAATGTTTCATAAATCGCAGGGTGTATTCTTGAGACAAAAGTAAAGAAAAAAGACCATATAAACATAAGTCGAGAAACCCGTAGGTTTCGAACTATAGCACGCGACAAAAAATGAAACTCCTAAAGATTTTTTACATTTTATGCAAATACAGTGGGATACATTTGCTTCATTAAAGTAAATTTTCGAAATTCGTTCCTACTTCTTGAATGCATGCCTCAGCACGTCGCAAAATAGGATAGAGGAGAGTAAACTATCGCTAACCACCATTCCCTCACTTGTTCATACGCATTTTCCCCTTTAACTATCTCTCCTCCATCCTATTTTGCGACGTGCGGCACGCATTCAAAAAGTAGGAACGAATTTCGAAAATTTACTTTAATGAAGCAAATGTACCACACTGTATTTGCATAAAATGTAAAAAATCTTTTAGAATTTCATTTTTCTGTCGCGTGCTATAGCTCGAAACCTACGGGTTTCTCGACCTATGTTTATATGGTCTTTTTTCTTTACTTTTGTCTCAAGAATACACCCTGCGATTTATGAAACACATTTATGCACCACCCTGTATAAACTACGGGTGCTGGGAACAAAGTTAACATACAATACAATATTAACTGAATTATATATTGTAATGGTGACATACATATAACAAGTAAGAGCGTTTAATACATTCTTACTAACTACTTATTGATTGATAGAAATAATTCCAACATATCCTTTTAGGCTGGCTGCACACAGGATCGTCTCGTGACTGACGACTGACGACTTGGGTCGTGAGGACTCGAGTCGCGTGTGATTTTACATTGACAGAATGGGGGCCCCGCACACTGCAGCGACCGCGACCCAAGTCGTCAGTCGCAAGACGATCCTGTGTGCGGCCGGCCTTAGAAAGCATGTATTCCGTTTTGGGGTTAGCAGCGAATTTTAATGAAAATCGGTATACTAATGTAGTTTTGGTCACTGATTTCAAAATAAACTTTCTTTTTTGAGAAATTAAAAACAAACATGTTAAAGCACTTTAAATAATTAATATGTGTTTTAACTAGCTTAAACTAGTTACAGAGGATTGTGTTAAATTTAGCCAGAGTCACAACTGACTATGGCTATGTTTATGAAAAGTGTTCTAAGTGTGGGAAAGTGTGTTCCTTTGATAAAAATACCCAGTTCTTTCGTTGCCAAAAGCGTCGGTCAAACGATAAAAAGTGCAATTTTTTGAAGGATCCTGGCAGATCTGTAAAAGTAGCAGAAAAAAAATCAAGAATTAATGCCCAGTTAGGTCAATTGAATGCCCAGTTAGGTCAATTGAATGCCCAGTTAGGTCAATTGAATGCCAGGTTAGGTCAATTGAATGCCAGGTTAGGTCAATTGAATGCCTGGTTAGGTCAACTGTACGCCCTTGACGATTGGTTAGGTTAAGTCATGATATTTTCGTTAAAAACACATTTCATTTCTCCAAAAAAAGAAAGTTATTTTTGAAATCAGTGACCAAAACTACATACCGATTTTCATTAAAATTCGCTGCTAGCCCCCAAATAGAAAAGATCCCCGAAATCTTTTAATTAACTAACAATCCTCAATAATAATTTTTCTACAAAATGTTGAATTTGTGACATTTAGTCATAAGTGATATATAAAATTACTAAAAGAATAATTGATCTCGCATATTAACCTTTTTTCCAGACCACGATTGCGTTACCCTTATTATGACGAACACGGAAATGGACAACTTCTCTATGGTTACGGTGCAGACGAGCTCTACAAATACGATGTTTTCAGACCTTTGCAAGGATACTTACGATAAACGCTCGCTTCAAGCCGGAATCATACATATAAAACATTTGCAAGCATGTGCGAGTATATATATATTATATATATATAATATATATATATATACATTTTTTTTGCATTTATTTTTCTTTTGAAACTTCATAAACTACTCTAAACCCCCTCCGCAGTGACTAGGTCGTTGCACCAAAAGGTCCGCCTTTTTACAATTTCGACCCCCCCCCCCTTCCTTGGGGGGTCCACGGGACTGTGTGTATATATATATATTATAAAGTTGGTCCAGAAACAAAATATGTTAGAAGCCTAAAAAATTATAAATTTGTTATATTCCGTTTTCCTTTTTTCGTTAAAGGGAATTCCTTTTTTTGTTAAAGACTAGAATATTTTATGCTTTATTTTTATTCTTTTAAAGTGTTTTTGTTTTGATAACTTACAGTAAAATATTTTTAATTCTTTTAATTTTGGTTTTACAAATAAATATATGGAGGAAACAAACTTGCAGGTGCATCTTACTCCTGAAAAATCGTGCACCGGGACTGATAACTGGAGGTGTTTGCGATAAAAACTAACGAAAAATTGCGCGAAAACGAATATGGATTTGGATGTTCTTTGTACTGAGCTAAACACGGAACGCTGTTGCTTTCAGTGCTGATGAACCATGTACGAAAGCATCGACAGTACATTGAACCCCCACCTATTTGCTTGGCAATACTGCTGCGAGCTGCTCGTACCCTAAAATGGGCGTATGGGTGGAATGATGCTCTATGTGAAAAGATGTTTAATTCTTCATACTTCGTTTAAAGTATGAATGCGTCGATGAATAATATATATATATTTACATGTAAGGGATGATGATGATGATGTCTGTCTGTCTGTCTGTCTGTCTGTCTATCTTCCTACATTCATTTATACACGCCTAAACTAGGGTAATCTACACCAATTTTAGAATACATTTTAAGGGAGACCCAGGGAAAGTTTTAGTAACACATCCACTCCTCCCAGTCATACACCCCTCCCCTGTGAGTCGGGGACTGTGAGGGGTCTCCATAAACAGCTACAGTAATTTGCACCAAATTTAGTATACACATTACGAAAGAACCAATTCTCCTCTTGGTTGTGGTTCGGGAGCTTTTCTGCTCTAGGCGTAGTGGGCATTCTAGTATATACACTATACAGTATATATATATATATATATATTATATATATATATATATATATATATATATATATATATATATACATATATATACTGTATATACTAGAATGCCCACTACGCCTAGAGCAGAAAAGCTCCCGAACCACAACCGGTTAGTTAGTTTATTAACGCCGTTAGTTGGCTCTATTTCTGAGTCACATATTGTAAATAGCATGGATCTTATTGACAAACTGAAGTTCCCTAATGACCCTAATTTCAAATTGGTAAGCTCGATGTATGCTCGCTATTCACAAAGTCCCTGTTGATGACCTACTTGATTTTTTAAAAGATAAGATCTCTGAATATTCTTTCCCCGTTCAACACAACACTCTCATTGAGTTAATTAAGCTTTGTGTCAAAGATTGTAAATTTCAGTTTGAAAATAAGTTTTATGCTATGTCGTTTGGATTGGCTATGGGAAATCCCCTTTCACCTGTACTAGCTAATTTATATATGGAATTTTTTGAAAGTAGAATTTTGCCTACGATTGTTAATTTTAACCTGGTTTGGTACAGGTATATAGATGATATTTTATGCCTTTGGCCTAATAATTTGGATGTGGATTTATTTCTTGGTAGGCTCAACAATTTAGTCCCATCTATTAAGTTTACAGTTGAAAAAGAAAATGATGGAAGCCTATCTTTTCTTGATCTAAAAATTTGGAGATGCTCTAATCAGTTCAAATATGAAGTCTACCGTAAGCCTACTAATAATAACTCTTATGTGCATTTTTATTCTGACCATCATCCTTCGATTAAATCCTCTATTTTCTCTGCTATGTTTCTTCGAGCATTGAGAGTTGTCAGTCCTGAATTTTTAGATTCCGAGTTATGCAATATCATGAATATTGGTACTAAATTATGTTATCCTATTTCATTTTTAGATAACTGTCTTAATTAAGAAAGCCAAGAATAGGTATTATAATAATGTAATTGTAAAGGAATTTCAGCGTAAAAATATCCTTAGCGGCGCTTAGCCTACCTTACCATGTTAATTTTCAATACCTTCCAACTGTACTTAAAGCAATTGGCATTAATGTAATCTTTAAGTATAATAATACTGTTAAATCACGCCTAATAAAGAATAGCCCTGATAATGTTGTTGGTTGTGTGTATTCGATCGGATGTACACAATGTAACAGTATATATAGGCCAAACCGGTAAAACGTTAGATATTAGGATAAAACAGCATAAATATGCTTGTAGAACAGCTAATACTTCCAATGCTTTATTTAACCATATGTATAGACTATAGATGTAACCATAGCATCAAGTGGGATAGTTCTAAAGCGCTTGTTAAAAACAGAGATATAATAGAAAGAAATATTCTAGAATGTGCATTTATTCATTTTAAAAACAATTTCAATAACAGTGCGGGGACGTATAAAATTGACGATATCATGTTAAAATTTCTTTTGCCTCTCATTAACCCTTGTTAAGTATGTGCTAATTGTTTTGTTTTTCCTGTACGTTGTATATATTTATGGGCATCTCGCCTTTTATCTTCATTCCCTGACGAGGTGTAGCTTTGAATACACGAAAGACCTTGGAATCGTTTTTCTTTTTCCTTGTGGTTTGCAGCATATATTATATATATATGCGCCTCGGTGGTGTAGTGGTTAGCGTCGCTGACTACGAATCCATCGGCCCCGGGATCGAGACCCGGTGACGGCAACCGGCGCGCAGCAAAAACCTAGCTGTTCATCCTTCCACACAATAAAGAAAGTGGTTGGTAGATAAATGGGTACCCTGGGTACCTTGGGTGGCCTAGTGATTGAGACGCTGGGCTGCTGATAGGGCGTGGTTCGGATCCGACGTTAAACTGTAGGTCTAAGGTGGAGTGAAAAGTTTCACCTTCGTCAGAATGAACAAGTCGGGCGGAAGCTAACCAAAGGTTATATACTGTACATTAGGTTGGTCTAAAAAAAATGAAAATGAAAAATATATTTCTCATGACATTTGCCCATATTCCACAACCACTAACGATGTTGAAAATAAAAACTGGATTGATTTGTGCATATTTAGAGGTGGTGCAACTCGAAGCCTTAGTATCATTATACAGTTTGTGGTGCCAAATTTCTTCAAACTTGCGCCACCCTTAAATATTAATGGATTTAGCTCAAAACTCCGGTCTCAGGTTTTCTCCACATAAGGAATGAGGAAATGCATCAGGAGCTCTTACGCTTGCATTTTAAATGTTTACCATATATGTGTGGCTCACCCTAATATATATATATATATATATATATATACATTTAACTGCAAACACGCAGTATAATTAACGTAAAGAACGACGCTTGTATAGGAGATATTCCGCGCAAGACGAGAGAGAACGAAACAAATGGAAGAGTGAGGCCCATGTGTAATGGTTATCGCATCTGACCGGCAATCGGAAGATCCCGGGTTCGATTCCCGGGTGGTTACCTCATTTTTTCATTTGTTTCGTTCTCTCTCGTCTTGCGCGGAATATCTCCTATACAAGCGTCGTTCTTTACGTTAATTATACTGCGTGTTTGCAGTTAAATGTATATATGTTACGGCATGCGGGAGGTGCCCCCTTGGGGCATTGGTTTCTGCGAGTATGTAGAAGAATTACGGCATTTGGAAGAGTGAGGCCCATGGTGTAATGGTTATCGCATCTGACCGCAATCGGAAGATCCCGGGTTCGATTCCCGGGTGGTTACCTCATTTTTTCATTTGTTTCGTTCTCTCTCGTCTTGCGCGGAATATCTCCTATACAAGCGTCGTTCTTTACGTTAATTATACTGCGTGTTTGCAGTTAAATGTATATAATGTTACGGCATGCGGGAGGTGCCCCCTTGGGGCATTGTTTTCTGCGAGTATGTAGAAGAATTACGGCATTTGGAAAGGAGGGCCCATGGTGTAATGGTTATCGCATCTGACCGGCAATCGGAAGATCCCGGGTTCGATTCCAGGGTGGTTACCTCATTTTTTCATTTGTTTCGTTCTCTCTCGTCTTGCGCGGAATATCTCCTATACAAAGCGTCGTTCTTTACGATATTATATAGATATATATATATATATAATATATATATAATCAGGTGTTTGAAAACTTTTCTGTACAAATTGTAATGGGGATAGGCACACCAAGACAAACCCTTTCGTCTATAAGTGTATGTCCGCTGACGTCACCATTCGGCGCGAGAGGGCGCCGCTGCAATTGGCTAAAAGGTGAAGTGGGCTAGACTCGCGCTTGCCGCGGGCATTCTTAAATCGGACGTAGTACGCGTAACATGGAGCGCTTCACTACTGCTGAGATGGCTGACATGCATATGGTGTATGGGGCGTAGCCCTGTTCAAAAATCAACTTTTTTCTTATTTTCATAGGTTTCTGTACTTTTTTCCCATGCTTTTTGACCTGAAAAGGCCGAAAATCACAACCATTTGACCTAGTTTGTTGGAAGCATTGCCGCATGGAGCTTAAGTTTTCTCTGCCTTGAAATCGGCCAAAAGCACCAGTTCCGGGGTCCCTTGAATCATGTTTTTGCACTATAACTTTTTATCTAACAAGAGCAACAAAATAGGCACCAATTAAAGTGTTTTTAATCCTCTTTCTAACTTATACAATTATGATAGTCTTTGGAACAAGAAATGGCACATTGTACATACAAAGATTTCAGAAATATCACAAAATTCGTTTTCTCACACTCAAGGCAGACAAGGCGCCTTATTCATGACACAAATTTGAGATTAACATTTTGTCACGAGTCTAATCGATCAAGAAGTGAAAGCATTACATGATGATTATTTCATAATGCATTTACACAGTCAGTTTGTTGAGAGTTTGTGTTTCTTGAGCTGTCAAAGCGGCGTCTGTTGAACTCCACAGCTTGAAGGAGATAGTCCCTTTGCTTGCATCTGTTGTTATGACTTTGCAAGTCGCTCATCATCTTGACACCACGTTCAGCAATGTCATTCACCGCTTTCAGATTCTTAACATAGTCCAACGCTTTTCTGTAGTCCTCATTCTGTGGCCAAGACGTGACAGGTTCCAGAAGCCACTCGGATCCAATGTTCAGTGTCCAGCAGGAAATGTGATTCTGGGCCAATGAGATCAACCAGGGTGGTCTTAGCTGTGACTCTCTGGAATAGAGGCTTTCCTGTCTGAAGCTGTCTGGCTTCTCAGTGGCATGTAACTGGGCAGCAATGTCGTGCTTCAATGTGTCACTCAATCTACTGCTGAACAGGGCAAATGGCACGACTTCCTGCGTCAGGTACTATTGTGGTTTTCCATCTTATTAAGTACTGCATCAGCAAGCTCTGGGTCAGTTTTCTTGTACTTCAACATGTCTGGATTAGGACTTAGATTCATTCACGGGAGCATCTGCAGCAGACATTGACATCATCCATACAGGAGTGTAGAACAGCGCAAGGAAGGTGTTGAGTCTTTCCAGCTTTGATACAGTGTCTTCGTCGTACTCAAGTTGATCTGTAAACATCAGCATTTTCATGGAGTACAGGTTTCTGGCCATCCATCTGGCCTGATGAATGGCGCCTGGTCGACTCCAGTGAATACCTCGAGGAGGCGTTCCTCCAAGAAACAATGACTGTCAGTTCAGCCATTTCCTGTAGTCGGCTCTTGAAGCCTTTCTGCTGTTAGAATGTCTTGGAGTATTTCTTCACTGTTCTTCTTCTTTTCCTTCAGCCATTTGCTGTTGATAGCCAGCATCTTTGGGTTTTCCTTGGACAAGTCCGTCCAAACATCTTCAGATGCTCAAACCAGGGATTATCTGGCCCTTCACCTTCCCAAACAGCTCCTACTAGGATTTCCAGGATGTGATGTCGACAGGCAGATAAAACACCTTTTTGTTCAGCATTTTCTCTAGCAGTTTGGCAGCTCCTCTGTGAACTCCACTGTTACTGGATGTAGTGTCAAAAACAAGGGCAGTAACATTATCCGTAAGTTCCCATGTCTCCAGTAAATCCATTGAAGCCTCAGCCTGAGCTGTGCCAGAAGAATTGTCGATGACAGGTACTCCCAATAATTTCCTTTAGTGTATGAAGGTGGACCAGACACTAGCACAGCTAAAGTCTCTGAGGTACTTCCAGGTTCACTGCCCAAGACATCTTTGAGCAACTTTCCATCCCAGTGTAAGGCAGCGTACTGTGGGGGTTTTCACAAAACTTGGACATGTGACTCTGGCTGATATATACCTGGACAGCATTCTGTTGCGACGTGTTGTTGAGGTGAGATGACGAAGTTATCCAGATCAGCCCCTCCAGCTTTCAAGGTGGCAGAAACCATGGCAGTAACTTGATTGTCTGATAAACCAAGACGATCAGCTGTATTGCAGATGACATCACATTCCATGACCTCCTTGGAAACAGTGGCGGTTCCTCATATGGGCAATATGGGCAGCCGCACAGGGCGGCATTTGTGGAGGGGCGGCATGAGCGCCTGCAAAAAAATAAAAAAAAATAAGAATAAATAAATAAAGAAATAAATAAAAATAAAAAATAAAATAAAATAAATAATAAAAGATCAATGACTTTGCATCAAGGAAGGTAAGAAGAGTCAGGCTTAGATGGCAGTTGTGCTGTGGTGCAATTTATTTTGTTTCTTGTTCAAAGTGTAGCATAATAATTATCCTCTCTTAAGTGTCTTATTCTATTTATGTGATAGAGCATTTGTACAATTTAGAAATTTGATTCTCTAGTTTATTTATGGCAGTTGTGCAATTTAATTTGTATTTTTCCTGTTCATAGTATCATAATTACATTCTCTTAAGTGAGTTATTCTACAGTATTTACGTGATGAAGGATTTGTAAAATTCAGAAATTTGAGTCTTTGTTTTGGTTCTGAAGTTCCAACAATTAGTCCAATAAAAAGTTATTTTGTGAAAGAGTTATGTCTGTCCTTTATTTTGGGGGATTCGAATGTGTGTGTGTGGCGAACAGGGGGGGGGGGGCGCTGAAGGTGAGGTTCGCCCAGGGTCATGTAAGCTAGGACCGCCACTGCTTGGAAACGTCAAAGTCACACTAGTCACAGTGTCTTGATGGTGAGAACATCCAGGACGAGGCTGATGGTAATCCATGTCCTCTGTGTTAGCGTCGTTGTCAGTTGAGTCACCCCAGGTAATGTCATCCACATGAACAACTGCCTCTTGTTCTGCTGCAGCTGTAAAATAGTACAACATGTTAAGACAGTAATTGTTAAGTACATGCTAAATATCGCAATGGTAAAACTTAAAACTTTTGTAACGTTCAAAGTAATTAGTTTTACCTTGTTCTTGTCTATGCTGCAGTCTTTCATTCCTCGCTGCTTGCTGCAGGGATCTTGTCTCAAAAATCTTGTCATGACCAGACATATGACCTTTCCTCTCAGTTTTGGTCTTCGTAGAACCTGATATCCTCATCTTTCTTCTCTCTGGATAACAGTCTGTTGTTCTGTATTTCCTGGATTGCATCTGGAGCTCCTATATCGAACAGGCTGTCTAATTCCAGCACAAATGCTCCTCTTTTTCCTCCAGGGTTACTTGCTCTTCCTTTGCTTTTCACCAGAGCACGATGTTTCTCATGTAGTTTCATGAAGAGCTTCATTGCGTTGTACTTGGTCATTGTCTTGATCCTAGCCATCTGCCAGAATGGGATGATAGATTCAACTGTTTCATATGCAAGGTCTTGAACCATGGCCTCCCTGCATTTTCCGGTAAATTCTGAAGATTAAGGAAATACTGGAACGCCTGTCTGTTGGTGGGAAGCTGGGAACCACTGATAAAAGCTGAAGGGTATCCAACCAGGAAAGTTTCAGTGAGAGATCTGGTAGATGGCCCAGTTGACACCTGCCTGTGGACAGTACGTGGAGGTTCTGAGATATCAACTGTGCGCCCACGG
This sequence comes from Bathynomus jamesi, assembly GCA_023014485.1. Classification (NCBI taxonomy): domain Eukaryota; kingdom Metazoa; phylum Arthropoda; class Malacostraca; order Isopoda; family Cirolanidae; genus Bathynomus; species Bathynomus jamesi. The sequence goes on from JAJOZX010002109.1 coordinate 701,504, forward strand.
AGCTCCCTCAGCTCCTTGCTTAATGCCATTGTGAAGTTGTAACTTGTAGATGGTTTTCTAGATTCTGATTGAGTTTCTGTTGTTTCCTGAAAACTGATAGATAATTATTATTATTATTATTATTATTATTAATTATTATTATTATTATTATTATTTATTAATTTTATGCTCTTTCATTTGATACCTAATTTGTTGCTCTATCTTGTTTAGATCAAAAGTTAAAGTGCAAAACATAATTCAAGGGACCCCGGAATTGGCGCTTTGGCCGATTTCAAGGCAGAAAATTTAAAGCTCCATGCGGCAATGCTTCCCAACATCCTAGGTCAAAATAGTTGTGATTTTCGGCTTTTTCAGGTCAAAAAAACATGGGAAAATGTACAGAAACCTATGAAAATAAGAAAAGTTGATTTTTGAACAGGCCTAAATGGGGCTGCCAATGGAAACGGAAGAGCTGCTGTGAGGTTGTACCGACAGCGCTTCCCAAACAGACGTGTGCCAAACCACCAAACGTTTGCGCATTTGCATCGGCGACTGCGAGAAACTGGAACATTCCATGCAAACATGCATGACACTGGTCGGGAGAGAAACGTGCGCACTCCTGACATGGAAGAAGAAATCCTACGGCGATTTGAGGACAATCCAAGCGCAAGCACGCGAGGTGTTGCACGTATCCTCGGTGTGAACCACGACCTGGTCTGGAGAGTGTTGCACGAGCAGCAGTTACATCCGTTTCATCGTCAGAGAGTCCAGGCATTACAACCTCGGGATTACCCTCTTCGTGTGGAATTCGCACGCTGGTTTCTGCAGCAGACAGCGGTGCAGCCTAATTTTCCGGCTTATGTGCTGTTCTCAGATGAGGCCTGTTTCACACGTGAGGGTGTGTTTAACATGCACAATTCTCACGTGTGGGCGCACGCAAATCCACATGCTACACGGGTGCATGCTCATCAAGAACGGTTCGCCGTCAATGTTTGGGCGGGTATCGTCCATGGCAAGTTGATTGGGCCGTACCTGCTGCCTGCCCGACTCGACGGCGGGTTTATCGGATATTTCTTGAAGAAACGTTGCCGGAACTGCTGGAAGATGTTCCCGTGGCTATTCGTAGACGAATGTGGTTTCAACACGACGGGGTCCCAGCACACTCCAGCAACGATGTGCGGGATTATCTGAACGCCACTTTTGGGGACCGATGGATAGGCCGGGGTGGGCCCGTAGCCTGGCCACCGAGATCGCCCGATTTAACATGCCTCGATTTCTTCCTGTGGGGACACATGAAGAACCTCGTGTACGAGACTCCCATTTACTCAGAAGACGACCTCGTAGCAAGAATCGCTGTCGCCGCTGGAACTGTTCCCGAAATGCCGGGAATCTTTCGACGTGTACGTCGGTCAATGCTTCGACGCTGTCGGGCATGCATTGATGCTACCGGTCGCAACTTTCAGCACCTTCTTTAAATAAACATGCCTTCTTTAAATAAACATGTTACGCGTACTACGTCCGATTTAAGAATGCCTTCGGCAAGCGCGAGTCTAGCCCACTTCACCTTTTAGCCAATTGCAGCGGCGCCCTCTCGCGCCGAATGGTGACGTCAGCGGACATACACTTATAGACGAAAAGGGTTTGTCTTGGTGTTGCCTATCCCCCATTACAATTTGTACAGAAAGTTTTCAAACACCCTGTGTATATATATGTATATATGCGCCTCGGTGGTGTAGTGGTTAGCATCGCTGACTACGAATCCATCGGCCCCGGGATCGAGACCCGGTAACGTCAGGCGACGCGCAGCAAAACCCAGCTGTTCAGTAGGTTCGGGAATCTTTCACCATTATGGCGACCCCAGTCAAGAGGGTTCGTGTCGCGACTGACTCGTGGCTCCCTTGAATAGATGTCTAATTCTTTTTGATAACTTTTCTAATATTTTTGATAGGTGGAGGCACAACTTCATCGAAATAACTCCATAAATTAACCTTCGGCTTCTTTTTTCAAAGGTTCTTGATCTTCTCGTGAAACAAAATCAGTATATTTCGTGCAGGACTAGCGTTAGGTGATGCAGACATAATGATTATCTAATTTTTACAAACTCAGGCACTGTTATACAAGCAAATTTGAAACGAGACTCTAAGGCTTGAGAAATCATGCGAGTAATGTCTGCCTTCCACTGCCTGAAACGATTTTGTAAATTTTCTATTAAATCGTTTTTCATAGTATGAACACCTGCATCATCAGTTATGTTAGGCAAAATACCACGAGACCTGTTACATCGGGAGACACCATGTGAAGACAAGAAGAATCAGAGGAAAAGTCATTTGTTAATTTTTCACATCGAATAAGAAGCTTTACAACACACTGAATTCGAGTCCATTGATGATTAATTATTGAAGGTTACTACAGTATGTCAGTCAGACATGGTGCTGAGGCCTGGCCTCGGGCATATTTTGCAGGCCTCGGACCTCAGAAGTGGCCTTGGCCTCGAGGCCAGCTGAAAAGTGGAAAGGCCTCGTGACTTTCTTGAGGCCTTAGGGAATCCTGATTTGTTTTGTTCTGTAATTTTTAACCCCCGGTAGCGTTGGGGTGGAGATTCTTCAGGTGAGGACCATGACCTGACAGGCGGCATACTTTGATAAATATTATTCAGACAGGTGACTAGTCAGCAGAGCTGGGCACTTGCGGCATATTGCGGTACTGCGGTACTGCTGCACTACCAAACCGGTACCAAACCGGTACGCGGAAATTTGAATGCGGTAGCGGTACTGCGGTACTTTCAGCGATCCTTTGCGGTACTGCGTTATGGGGGCCCAGGGTGGTAGTGCGGTGGTACCGCAAGTACCGCAGTACCGCAAAATATGCCGCAAATGCCCAGCTCTGCTAGTCAGGCGGCAGTCTTTCATAAGTACTATTCAGTTAGGTGACTAACGGATTAGTGACAGGTCACTGTGACGTTAGGTACATAAATATTATATATGTCGCGGTATATAAATATATTCAGTCAGTCAGCAGTAGACCAATTGACTTAAACGAAAATGACGAGAGCAAAAATACATAATAAACAGTTTGGTGGTCCCCATAATACGTAAGTACCATTATTATTATTATTATTACCATTACAAAGTTAAATTTCTAGACTCAAGTAGACGCATATGGAACAAGATTAAGTTACCCAACATAATTAAAACTAAAAAAACTTGTATTATAATAATAATAATAATTACTTTCCTCAGTACGAAAGAGGCAAGAAGAACTATCCTTATTCATAATTAAAAAAGGTGGATCACCTGAAGATCAGGGCCCCCAGCCTTCTTTAGTTAGCTTTATAAGGCTAACTAACGAAAATATCACGACCTAACCTAACCAATCGTCAAGGGCGTACAGTTAACCTAACGATTGGTTAGGTTAGGTCGTGATATTTTCGTTAGTTAGGCTAACTAAAGAAGGCTGGGGCCTTGAACTTCAGGTGATCCAAAAAGGTTAATGAAGGAACTTACCTTTAATAGGAGCATATTTAGTGATGACATCTATCTATTCCAAATTCTATAGAAGTTATCGTTTTACATCTAAAGCAGCGAAGCTTTGTTCGAAGTTGCAGACCTAACACACCTTCACATCTTTATTTATATTAAGTATATATACCGTAGTCTATACTGTATTTCTTGTTTCATATACAGTATGTCTTCATGTTAAAAGATATTATACAATATATAGAGTTGTTAATTTACAGTAAAACCCTATTAAACAAACCGTAACGTTCTCCACAATGAACTTTGCACAGTAAAATATTTTACGATCTGAGTTTCAACCAAAAGTAACTCATTTGAATCACTGTTGGTACTGGAAATAATTTTATAGATACAACTGAACGGGCCGCTGCGTATTGTGAAGGTCTTCAACAATTATCTGAAGTTGTTTGGGATGAGCTGCACCTCTTTTGTTTGGTGAAAGAACTGTTGTAATAAACTTCTTTCAAGCGTCCCGAGAGAAATAAATCTGGTAAAACAAATCGTAGTATTTTCACGATTAAGGGTAAACATTTCGAAATTATTCGATTACCGAAAAGGGATTAAATATGTCTTCCAATTCACTCACGAATGCATAAAATATGGCTGTATAGCGTTCTGAGTTAATGGTTCGCTGGAAGCTAATTGGTCCATTAATCTTGGTTACACCTATTGGACACCATATATAACTTTTCATAGTGTAAAAACGTTGTTGCGTATTTTGATAAGTGACGTGTGTGTGTGTGTATATATATATATATATATATATATATATATATATATATACAGGGTGTCCCCTAAGTCTGGAACCATAAGGTAAAATAAGTAATTCATGTTTTTCCGTTTTTGCAAGTGCCCATGATGTCTTCAGTAAGGAAGAACGCATCCAGGTAATTCTGCTCGTAGGAAATCAGTCAGAGGGAAGTCGTTGAGGAATTTAATTTAGCATCCGGACCGCGCGTCGATAACACACAGCTGTGTCGGCAAACTTGTAGCAAAGTTCAGGGAAACGGGATCCATAGGAGATAAACCACGCAGTAGACCTCCGAGGACATCCACCGACGATGACACAGCCGCTACCATCCTCGCTCATGTCACAAACAGTCCCCAAAAGTCTCTTCGGCGTTTTTATTGCCGTTTTTATAATTTTTCCCTATGGTTCTAGACTTACGGGACACCCTGTATATATATATATATATATATATAAATCATGCTTCAACTATGAACACTGTGCAATCTAAGAATCTAAGAAATCTGGATTCTTCCAAATAAATATTTGAAACGATTCACTCATCTCGGTAAACCTATTGATTGCAGCTACTGGACAAGTTACATGGTACAGTCCGTACGGACCTAAGTACAACTTTTGTGTTGCTCTGTGATACGCACTAACAGTTAGTTACACTATTTCCACCAATCACCTTCGTTATGATTTGTGGTGAAACCTTTGCAAACATTCAGAACTTTACTTCCGAACATTTGAATAATGTGGACTTACTGAGTTACGTCCATATGTTGGCTGGTCGATAACAGTACATGTTTTCTCAAAATCTTTCACTGTATGTAAAACTGAGCTCTTATTTGACACTTTAAAAGTTTCAGATTCCTTCCTAAAATCTAGGGTACCCAGATTTGTGCTTGGAAAAACCGGGACAGGGGCGGATCTATGCCCTATAGCCTATAGGCTTATATTTTGAAAACACTTTTTAAAAGAATAAATAAATACTAAATATAATAATACACACCTTATAGTTTCACATTCGTATAGTAGTATATAATTAATTAATAACTTTTAAAATATGGAAAACGTATAGTAGTATATAATTAATAACTTAAAATATGGAAAACTGGGACGTATGGACAGTTTGGACACCCTATGACCTAAATGCTGTGGAAGAAGTCACGGCTATCATCTTATTTGATTTTGTGTAAAACTGAATATAATATTGCATACTGCTCTGGTTTCAGTTGTAAGTAATTTATGGCTGAAGTTCAATTCCTACAGAACTTCGCCATGATAAATTCATTGTGTAGAACGTTACGGTATGTTTAATAGTTTGAGAAAATTTAAAAAACATACAATCATAAGCCATTTGGGATCACTTTAACATATTGCTTCCCAAAGCATTCGAGAAGCAATATGTTAAAGTGATCCCTCCTGGGAAGCAATATGTTAGATTGATTAACACTGGGAAGCAATATGTTAAAAAGAGAAAGGTTGGTTGGTTAGAAAGAGGTTGGTAATCTAGGAGATAACCTACCGACCGTAAACAAAGCTATAAAAGTTAACAAAGTTATAAACTTGCTCAGTTCTTTCTTGGTATTAATAAATTGCATGCCCAGTTAGGTCAGTTGAATGCCCGGTTAGGTCAACTGTACGTCCTTGATGATTGGTTAGGTTAAGTCATGATATTTTCGTTAGTTTTAACGAAAATATCACAACTTAACCTAACCAATCATCAAGGGCATACAGTTGACCTAACGAGGCATTCAATTAACCGAGTTATTTAATTAGGTTTCGTTAGATTAGGTTAGGTTAGGTCATTTCTGAAAAAATGGCACATTTCCAAGGAAATGAAGGTAATTTTCAAACAGTAGGCCGACGCATGAAATTACATAAGAAAAACATGTTTTCAGTTCATTAGTGAGATGCGTGTTAAAACGAATAATTACCCTTTGATATACTGGGATCACTTTAACGTATTGCTTCCCAAAGCATTCGGGAAGCAATATGTTAAAGTGATCCCTCCTGGGAAGCAATATGTTAAAGTGATATACACTGGGAAGCAATATGTTAAAGTGATATACACTGGGAAGCAATATGTTAGAGAGGTTCCTGGGAAGCAATATGTTAAAGTGATCCGCCATTTGTAATTAGGATTTTAGGAGCAAGTGTAGTTTACGTCAGGAGACACAAACTACATGTACACTAGGTCAAAGTTGGAGAATGTAAACTACACTGGGATTTTTAGGAGACATTTTTTAAATGAATCCATCAAATAAAACTTAAAACTAACGAAAATATTACGACTTAACTTAACCAATCGTCAATTTGTGTGTATATATATGTATATATATACACACACACACGTTTTATTTGATTAGGTATACGCGGACAAAGTTGGGGAACGCAAATTACACTAGAATAATGTAGGGGAACGTAAACTACACTAGCATACTGTAGGGCCGTAGGCGAACGTAAAGTACACTAGGCACCACAGGGGGACGTAAACTACACTTGCTCCAGATTTTATTATAGTGTGTGTTAAGGATTCAAGAACTTTTAATTAAATATGAAATTGAAGACTGTGAATCTAGTAAATTCAGAGGTTTCAGGGCCATAATTGCAATAAAATATAATTGTATACGTGTTGTATATGTTTACGTTCAGAGCTATTGTTATATATATATATATATATATATATATATTAGTGATGTAGCGGATGTCATTTTTTTCACATCCGCAGATGCGGATGAGGATGTTTGATTTCAACATCCGCGGATGCGGATGTCTACATTTTCGTTATTTTTTAGGATATATTCGAGATTTGTTGTGTTTAACGTATATAATAAGTTATTATATAGAGAGAGCTGTAGCTATAATGTAGTATAATTGATTAATTGTACAATAATTGCTGTACTTTTCTCTGAACATATAAAATAATCTCAAGCATCTAACTAATATAGAAATCAATTAGTGAATTCGTCTGCAAATAAATTCATTATATTTTGTTGAGTTTCAGCCACAATTAGAAACCATAATTGTGTTACCAGGATGCGGGACGTGAACCCAACTCAAATGCACCCCACCGACCTCTTTCCCCAACCTCCACCCTTATAGAAAGAGATCTTTAATTAGCTTGATAACTATTTATATTAAGTTTAAAGTTTTATTAGGCATATTTATAAATGAGTAATTAAAATAAAGTAAACTAAGATGTTCATCGTTTAATGTTCAAACTTAATTATAGGAAGGTTATGCTTAAGGAACATTAATTTTTCTGCCTTTTCTGCTGCCAGTCTGTTTCTCTTTTCATCATATATTAATCCAGCACTGCTAAATAATCTCTCGCTTGGTACGTTTGTTGGAGGACAGGCTAAATGTTTCCGTGCAAGTTTACTCAAGTATGGATAGATATTCTGCGTATTTTTCCACCAACTAATAGGATTGTCACATGCAGCCAGGCGTTTTTCTTGGTGATAGCTCTCGATCATTTTTACTACATCACAGATTCTGTGATAGATTTGCTTGTTGAAGGTGTTGGTTCTGTCACTGAAACTTTTATTCTTTTGGTGGGTGGCGAAGCGACAGATTCAAGAGATTGAAGCTCTTCAACTGCTTTGCCAAGTGATGATTTAACTCGTTCTAATGTACTAGGTGAAAATAACTTAGCTTTGTAACGTGGATCTAAGTAGGTTGCAAGAGAGTAACTTCATACAAGAACAGCCTCTCGTCTTGTCGCTTGCATCACTTTTGCGCACAATGAACTAGTTCTATTAATATAGTAGAATTTGATAATTTCCGCTTATTAATGACATTTTATCTCAACGGTCCACATCCGCACGACATCCGCAGTCCAAAGTGCGGATGCGGGTGCGGATGCGGATGCGAGAAAATGTGCGGATGTTCCGCGGATGCGGATGCGGATGCGGATGTGACCTACATCACTAATATATATATATATATATATATATAAGCAAAGAATCACAAAAAAGGAAGGAAATACGAAGTCCGAGCTCTTTCGTGATATATTCACATCTTCAGGGACAAGAAAGAAATAGACAGAATTTACAAAGTAAATGAGTTAAATGCACAAGCGAAAAGATTTTCCAATAGGCAACTCAATCTAAAAACAATAAAAACAATCTAAAACTTCCCCAACAGGTAACTTAATCTAAAGGCTACTAAATTATCGAATACATAAAAAACTATATAAAGGAAATTATACAATTAACATGTACACAAAAAATTATAACAGTTATTAGAAATAGTATTTAATTAAAACAGGCAATTAAGTGGCAAGAATGCAGTAGTCTAAAGAAACAAAGGACATGGCGCAATCGTCGTCACGTGCTACTTCCAGAATATTCCATTACCTATTGTGGAAGCGAAAAATTTCCCAATAGGCAACTCAATCTAAAAACAATCTAAAAATTTTCCTAATAGATAACTTGCTCTAAAGTCTACTAACTATCGATTACATAAAGACTATATAAAAGAAATAATACAATTAAAATGTACACATAAAAATGATAACAATTATTAAAATAATATTTATTTAATTAAAGCAAACAATTAAGTGGCAAGAATGCGGTCAAAATAATCCACCACCTTTCTAACAATGTGAGTCTAATTTGTAAAGCCCAGGGCTAATATTAAGAACAAAATCAACATTATTCTTGATCACACTCGATTCAATTATATTTCTACTAACAATAGATTTACTAAAACTTAATTTGGAGGCATTTTTCCAGTCAATGGGCTGATTAGTATCTCTTACGTGAATGAAAATGGCGTTAGATTCCTGGTCGGTTCTTATACTGTATTTATGCTGCTTAATACGTAACTCTAGCGTCTTGCCAGTTTGACCAATGTAAAATTTATTACATATTTTCCATGGAATTTTATATACACAACTCTGTTCACTTAAAGGGGAGTTTTTAATCAATGAATTCTTAATTACATCTAAATTTCTGAACGCGATATTTACGTTAAAAGTCCTCAGCAGTTTCGGCAGATGAAGGAAATTTTCTTTAAATGGTAATGCGAAGACGTTTTTTGTGGTATAAGGAGTCTTGTCTTTTACCTCGTAGAAGGTAAAAGACTCGTAGAAAAAGACTCATCGATCCTATTTTTAGATGTTTTAATATATAGGTCCGGAAAAAAGTTTAGGCACAATATTTACAGAAAACCCACTAATAATTGTTCCTATATACATTATTATTCGGCTCACCACATAAAGTTACGTATTAAGCAGCATAAATACAGTATAAGAACTGGCCAGGAATCTAACGCCATTTTCATTCACGTAAGAGATACTAATCAGCCCATTTACTGGAAAAATGTCTCCAAATTAAGTTTTAGTAAATCTATTGTTAGTAGAAATATAATTGAATCGAGTGTGATCAAGAATAATGTTGATTTTGTTCTTAATATTAGCCCTGGGCTTTACAAATTAGACTCACATTGTTAGAAAGGTGGTAGATTATTTTGACCGCATTCTTGCCACTTAATTGTTTGCTTTAATCAAATAAATATTATTTTAATAATTGTTATCATTTTTATGTGTACATTTTAATTGTATTATTTCTTTTATATAGTCTTTATGTACTCGATAGTTTAATAGACCTTAGAGCAAGTTATCTATTGGTAAAATTTTTAGATTGTTTTTTAGATTGAGTTGTCTACTGGGGAATTTTTTGCTTCCCCAATAGGTAATGGAATATTCTGGAAGTAGCACGCGCCAACGATTGCGTCACGTCCTTTGTTTCCTTAGACTACTGCATTCTTGCCACTTAATTGTCTGTTTTAATTAAATACTATTTCTAATAACTGTTATAATTTTTTGTGTACATGTTAACTGTATAATTTCCTTTATATAGTTTTTTTTTATGTATTCGATAATTTAGTAGCCTTTAGATTGAGTTATCTCTTGGGGAACTTTTAGATTGTTTTATCGTTTTTTAGATTGAGTTGCCTATTGGGGAATATTTTCGCTTGTGTATTTAACAATTTGCTTTGTAAATCCTGTCTACTTCTTTGTTGTCCCTGAGGATGTAAATATATCACCAAAGCGCCCGGACTTCGTGTTTCTTTTCCCTGTGGTTTTTTGCTTATTAAAAAGATCACGTGTTGCTTTGTGATTTCTTTATATATATATATAATATATATATATATATCCCCTCGATTAGGTACTCCGGCTTGCCGGGCCGAGGGGGCTCGCACACCTCGTGGGTTGTTGGGGTTTCCTCAACTCCTCGCGGGGTGTGGGCGAAGAGTTACCTAGCTGCGTTTTTTTTCCCCCTTCCTTTTCTTTTTGCTCCCCTTTTTTTTCCGTATTTCCCGGAATTTCTCTTGTCTTGACTCGGTCTTGGGCCTCTGTCAATTGTAGTGTGCTCCCCCGTCTGTTTGTATTTTGCAGTCTTGGGGTCATCGGGTGCACCCGCTGGGGGGCATCGCTCCGTGGCTGAGCCGTGCTCTGGGGACGGTTGGGCGCCCGGACCGCTGCTGCGTCTGGATTGGGTTCACGACTCCTGTTCACGACTCTGGCCCGTCCTTGGATTTGGATAAGACTTCTTCTTCTGGTCGTTCAGCGGCCTCTGCCTCCGCTGGATTGACCTTAAAGCCGTATGGCCACCTCTTATCCTCTGTGGCGTCTGGCTCTCGTGGCCGGACTCGTGGTGGCCGTAGGGCGGGGTCTTCACGGCCCTCGTTCTCTCGCCCACTCTCGGTTACCGTCACACATGGACCTGTCTCTGCTGTCAATTTCTGTCCGGTGGACAGGTTCCTTGTTCTCCGCCCTTCCACTGGCTCCCTTCCAGGCAACTCGGAACGAGTGTTTCAGCGTCTTAAGACGGTGGGGGTTCCCTGCCGTTATGATATCCGCCCTCTGAAGGATGGGTCTCTTCTTTTGAAGTCCAGTTCTTCGGGGGGGTGACTGAGTCCCTTCCACAGTTGCAGGATGTTCTGGGTTGTAGAGTTTCTGTGACTCCCCATCCGCAACTGAATAGCTGTCAGGGCACCATTTTCGCTTCCCGTCTGCTGTCAATCCCGGTTGGCGAGTTGCAGGAGGATCTTGCCCCCAAGGGGTAACGAAGGTCTTCCGCTTTTCGTCGCGCCGGGATGGTGCTCTTACCCCGTCCGCTCGTCTGCTCCTGACCTTTGACTCTCTTGTGCCTCTGGCCCAGGTGTTCTGGGGCGTGGGCGATCGCCGGTCGTGCGAGTTTTCGGTGCGGCCGTATGTGCCTGACCCAGTTCACTGCTTTGGCTGCAACCGGTTCGGCCATGTTAGCTCTGCGTGCCGCCGTGAGGGTAAGCTATGTGTCTGCTGCGGTGGGCCTGCGCACCCTGCCCCATGCCGAAGCCCCCGCGGTGCTCGAACTGCTCGGGAGCCCACCCTTCCTCCTCTCGGGACTGCCCCGTTTTCAAGTTTGAATTCGAGGTGCGGTCCTTAAAGACTCCTGAATTCCTTAGTGCACGGGAGGCGCGCGAGAGGGTCCGTGACCGGGAGCCGCGGCTCTTGGCTCCGGCGGGTCCTCGGGCCCCTCCCGTGCTACCCCGGCGCCTACCGGAGTGGTGCCTCCCCCTGGAAGTTCCGGGGGTTGGTGGTCCTCCCTGGCGCCGCGGGGCCTTCTTGTTCCCCTGCCCTCCTTTCAGTCATCCCGTCTGATTCCTGCCTACAAGTGCCCCTTCTCCCTCTCCGGCCTTGGGGTCTGGATCCTTGCCTACCCGTCTCTCGGGTGGGGAAGGTGATGCCCCGGGGAGGAGGAAGCGTCACCGTGGTCGGAGTCCTCCAGACCCGTTCATGACCACTGCTCGCCCTGCTTCCCCTTCTTCACCGGAGGGGAAGCGGCGCGCCGCTCCTAATCCGCTCGGGACTCCCCCCCTATACGGAGGGCTGGTGGGGCGTCACCTCCCGGTGCCCCAACTAGTGTCCGGGTGTCGGTTGAGGTACACCGCCCCATGACACCCTCGATTACTGACTCGGTTCCCACGGTGGACCCGGTCGAGAGGGGCCTGGCCCTTCTTCATGGAGTCTCTCCCTTCGGCTCCTGCTGAGAGTGGTCGGGTCTCTCTCCTGGATCTACCTTTCCCACCTGTGGTGGATCTTTCCTCCCCCCCCCGTCAGCACTTGTCTGGTGTGACGAGCCCTCGAACATCTGGTTCTCCCTGCCCCACCTCTGGTGGGGAGTCGGGGGTTTCGGCTGGGCCCGTCTCGTCGTCTCCTCTCCCCCTCAGGGGAGCCCCCCTCTGAACTCCCTGTTCCACTTTCCCACTCTCGTTCTACTACGGGTGAGGCAGCTGCGGAGTCTGTGGCCTCCTGTAATCGGGATCCTCGTCTCCCGGGCTTGCCCCCTGTGGCCCCTACCCTCCCCGTCCGGGGTGAGTCGGGGAAGCCGATTCCGTCCCTGGTTACGGACCGTTGAGTTTGCTGCTCAGCTTGGTCCGTGGCTATTTCTCTGCTTTCTCTGCTTCTTATAATGCCCCTTCCCCTTACAGTTCCATTTTGCATTGGAACTGTAGGGGCTTTTAGCTAACTGGGAGAACCTTGCCTCCCTGCTGGAGAGCGAGCGGCCTTCCTGCGTTTGTCTCCAGGAGACTATCCTGGCTGCGCGGGGGCTCCCTCGTCTCTCTGGCTATGTTGGTTTCCCTTGCACCCCGGATGAGCACACACGCCGGCGGGGTGCGGCGATTTATGTCCATCATTCGTTACCCTCGCGAGGTGTGCCTCTTCGTACTTCCTTGCAGGCTGTGGCTGTGCGGCTCTTTTTAGATCGCCAGTACACTGCCTGCTCGATTTATATTCCTCCCCATGACCCTCCTTCTCGCGACGCGGTTCGCGAGTTGGTGTTGCAACTGCCTCGACCGTTTCTCCTCCTCGGGGACTTTAACAGTCGCGACCCGGCTTGGGGAGATGTCCGGTCGACTAATGTTGCTGGTATGTTGCTCTCCTTAATGGAGGAACTTTCCTTCGCGTGCCTCAATTCCGGCGAACCTACCTATTTCCACGAACCCACGGGTTCATCTACCTGTATTGATCTCTCCTTGGTGTCCCTCGATGCCTTACTCGATTTTTCGTGGAGGGTGGGGGACTCTTATGGCAGTGATCATTACCCAGTCTGTCTTGAGCCGGTCGGACCGCAGCCGGGTGTCTCGTCTCGACCGAGGTGGTGCCTGGCGCGGGCTGACTGGCCATCCTTCAGAGCTCGTTCCGTCATTGCCCGTTCGGTGTTGGACTTTGGCTCTGTGGATGAGAGCTTGGAGTTCTTCGAGCGGGTGGTGATGGGCGTCGCGGAGGACTGTATTCCTCGATCTTCCGGTAACCCGCGGACGCGTAGCGTCCCGTGGTGGACTCCAGCATGTCACCAGGCGGTGTGTGAGAGGAAGAGGGCAACGCGCCGCTTCCACCGCACCCGGCGCACGGACCACTTGGTTTCGCCCGCCAGACTCTCAAGTTGGCCCGTCGGGCCTCTTGGCGTGCTTTTGTGGCTGGCATTTCCTCGTCTACCCCTTCTGCTGCTGTGTGGCGGAAGGTACGTAGTATCGAGGGGAAGCCGGTCCCTGCTCGTCGCCCTGTCCTTCGGGACGGGGACGGCTTCCTTTCGGATCCTACTGCTGTGGCCGATCGGCTGGCCGGGGCTTTTGCTGCGGTTTCCCGTTCGCCTTCAGCTGCGGATCGTCCTTTGTCGGATGTTACGTTCCCCCCTGGGAACGAGCCCTATAACCGTCTCTTTACGATGCGGGAACTTCGGGCTGCCTTGGCAACCCGTCGTTCTTCCGCCCCTGGCCCTGATGACATTCCGTATGACTTTATTTGGAATCTGCACCCGATGGCCCTACACTTCTTGCTGGATCTTTTCAACCGGATGTGGGTTGAGGGGTCGTTCCCTTCCCGTTGGAGGGAGGCGATTGTGGTCCCGATACCTAACCGGGGAAGGATCCGGCGGAGGTGGCGGGCTATCGGCCTATTGCCTTGACGAGCTGCTTATGCAAGCTCCTTGAAAAGATGGTGGCCGTCCGACTTTCCTTTACACTGGAGTCGCTTGGGTTATACCCCCGACCCAGTATGGCTTTCGTCGATTTCGGGGTACTCTGGACCCCCTTCTCCTCCTTGGTCATGATGTACAGGAGGCCTTTTCCCGCCGGAATCTTGTTCTGGCCGTCTTTTTCGATGTCCAAAAGGCCTATGACACGACCCGTCGGGGAGTTGTCATGGACCGTTTGAAGTCTCTTGGTTTTGTGGGCTTTTTGCCCACATTTATTCGTAACTTCCTCTGCCGTCGCACTTTCCGCGTCCGTAATGGGGCGGCCCTATCTGACCTGTATGTTCAGGAGGGGGGTGCCTCAGGGTGTGTCTTGAGCGTCTCCTGCTTCAATCTGGTCATGTCTGCGCTACCGGGGGCCCTCCCGCCCTCGGTGCGTTGTTCCATCTACGCCGACGATCTGGCTGTCTATGCCGCGGGGACGAGTCCCCCCTCGTGGAGAGGCAAGTCCAACTCGCGGTCAATCGGGTTGAACGTTGGGCGTCGTCGGTGGGCCTTACGCTGTCTTCCCCGAAGACTTCGTGTGTGGCCTTCCTTCCGTCGAGGAGACGGGGCTCCGGCGCCGTCCCGGCCTTTAATCTTACACTCGGGGTCAGCCTCTGGCCCTCGTTCAATCAGTACGTTTCCTGGGCATGGTCTTCGATAGCCGTTTGAGCTGGGTTCCCCACCTTCGCAGGCTGCGCGAGACTACAAGACGTACCCTGGATTTGCTGGGACATTTGTCTCATACTACATGGGGCGCGGATAGGCGGACACTCCTCCGTTTGTACGTGTCCCTGGTACAATCAAAATTAGACTATGGGAGTGTGGTGTATGGCTCCGCCTCCCGTACGGCCCTTCGGATACTGGACCCGGTCCTCTCTAGAGGACTGCGCATGTCATCTGGCGCCTTCCGCTCCTCTCCGGTTGATAGTCTGCAGGTTGAGTGCGACATCCCTCCCTTGGAGGATCGGAGGTCGTTCCTCATTGCCAAGCACTATCTCCGGATTCTCCGTCTTCCCAACTCTCCTCTGTTCCAGGTGGTTGAGAGGGCGTTCTGCCGGGATGGGGGTTGGTATTTCACCGACACGGTGACCTCCCTCCTCGATGGTATGGGCACTCCTCCTCCATCCGTCATACCGGTCTCTTTCGAGGGTGTTGCACCTTGGGAGAGCACCCCTGTTACATGCTGTAGGGCGTTGCGCCCCGTTCGCAGGGCCGATTCTGACTCTGCCTTGCTTCGGTCTCTGTTCCTTCAGCATACAGCGTGTCACTCTGCATGTGTTGCGGTCTTCACAGATGGCTCGAGGTCGTCGGGGGCGTTGGGGCTGCGGCTGTTCCCCAGTCGTCTGCCCTTGCTCCCCGATGTACCCGCCTCCCTGATGAGGCTTCCGTTTTCACGGCGGAGCTCTATGCCATTCTGAGCGCTCTGGAGGTGGTGCGGGAGCATCCGGATGGGTCGTTTGTCATCTATTCGGATTCCCGCAGTGCCCTGGATGGCTTGGAGTGTTTCGACCCCGTCCACCCACTGGTCCGACGTATCCAGTTACTGTGCCATATCCTTGTCACTTCTGGTGGCAAGGGGTGGTATTTTGCTGGGTCCCTGCACATGTTAACGTGGCTGGAAATGAGGCTGCCGATCAAGCTGCCCGTTCCGCGTGCCGACTACAGGTTTCACCCGTGTCCCTCCCCTTTTCCGATTATATCCCTGGTTTTCGTAGGTTTTTGCGCTCCCGGTGGCAGAGTCGCTGGGATGGCGCTACAAATAACAAACTCTGCAAGATTAAACCCAAATTGGGATGTTGGGCCTCTTCCTTCCATCGGTCGCGCCATAAGGAGGTGGCTCTGGCCCGCCTCCGTATTGGCCACACCCACCTGACCCATGGCTATTTGATGGCCGGGGATCGGGTGCCCCGATGTCCCAATTGTAACGTTCCACTTACAGTTGCCCACCTCCTGGTGGAGTGTCCGCTTTACTCTGCGCTGCGCGCAGAGTATTTTCCCTTTTTGGTGAGCGTCGGGCCTTGTGATAGGCTTGGCGCTATTCTATCTGAAGGTCCCTACTTTTCGGTAACCGGGTTGTTCTCCTTCCTCCTCTTCGTTCCCGACTTCTTTACCGGCTGTGACTCCGCTATGATTTTTCTGTTCCCCCCCCCCCCCGTCTATTGTTCATTTCCGTTAGCTGTTCCATAGTCTTCGTCCTGTGTTCGCTCTGCTATCCACCTTTCTTTTGGTGGCCATGAGCGGTCATACTTTATAAAAATATATATATATATATATATATAATACATATATAGGGTGTCCCATAAGTCCGGCATCATAAGAAAAATAATAAAAAAGGCAAAACAAAAACTTTTATTTACGGAACGTGCTCAATATGTCCACTATTGTTTTCAATACACAAATTCAGTCAGCAAGCACACGGTGAATGATGCCAGGAGTAATGGTGTTACATGCCCCAATAATGCGCTGCCGCAAATGTTCAACACTCCTAATTTTCTCTGCGTACACCAGCGCTTTCAAGTGGCCCCAGAGATAAAAATCTAATGGCGTGAGATCCGGGCTTCTAGCTGGCCATTCCACAGGCCCTCGACGTCCTATCCAGTGACCAGGGAATTGTTGGTACAGGTATTCCCTTACTTGGGTGCTGTAATGTGCAGGAGCGCCGTCTTGCTGGAACCATGTTGGGAAATTTCCTTCTTCGTTCAAGACACTGGGAAATGCTTCTTCCTTGAGCATACGTAGGTAGGTGCCTCCAGTGACATGTTCATCGAAAAAGAGGGGGCCTATGATGCGATCCTTCCAAATGCTACACCATACCATCACCCGAGATGCACCTTGTTCCTTTGAAGAGGTATACCAGTGAGGGTTGTTTTGAGACCAGTAGCGGGTGTTCTGTCGATTTACCTCACCATTTCCATAAAAAACAGCCTCGTCACTGAACAGAATGGTGGACGGGAAATTGGCATCCCGAGCATATTGTTCCGTAGCCCATTCACAAAATTCCATCCGCCGGTCGGGATCATCTTCGCTTAATTTCTGTAGGATCTGAAGTTTATATGGATGCCATTTGTGAGCCTGAAGAATGCGATGGATGCTACTTGGGTCGCTGTATCATCGTGAGTGGACCTCCTTGAAGGTCCACTGCGTGGTTTATCTTCTATGGATTCTGTTTCCTTAAACTTTGCAACAAGTCTGCTAACGCATCTCTGTTTATTGGCTCGCGGTCTGGATGCAGTCTGTTAAATTCAGCAGCGGCCTCTCTTTGACTCCGATTTCCTATGAGTAGAATTATCTGGATTCGTTCTTCCTTGCTCACAGACATTATGGCCTGTAGAAAGAGAAAAAATATGAATTATGGTTTGTAGAAATAGAAAATATGAATTTCTCCTATGATGCCGGACTTATGGGACACCCTGTATATATATATATATATATATATATATATATATATATATGCCTGAACACAATTGTCTGTAGAGCATAAGTGACTCGTACTACAATTTCAGTGTAGATGTTCATATTTGGATATAGTCTTTAAGTAGGAATAATTGGATACCTTCTTTCCCTTCATTTACTTCCAAATGGTTTACTTTTTATTTGTTTGTTCGTTTCTAACACTGGTATGCATCAATTTTGCTGTCAAGGGTTTTGTAAGTGATTCTTATAGAGTTGTTCCTGCTGATTTCGAATCTGCAATCCGTTTTTCTCAATCAGCTCAGGTTATCCGGCTATGGCCTCATAAGTAAAATAGAATTTTTCGTGATTTTGTCAAAGCGGAATTGGAACAGTAACATCTATCATCACTTGTTTCACTTGTATAATATCTTTTTTTACTTTTCAGGCATATAGATAAAATATTTCATAATGAATAGAGCGTGTAAAAATGATCCCAATAGATTCTGCTACATATGTGGGACGGTTACCATGCCAAATAACCAGTCCCAAATCACTAAATTTGTGAAGACAATGTATAGAGCATACTTTGGAATTAAGCTAGGGGACCAGGACAAAAATTTCGCCCCTCATATGTGCTGCAAGACGTGCATTGAAAATTTGAGAAGATGGAGCAAAGGCAGAGCGAAATCTTTGCCTTTTGGAATTCCCATGATTTGGAGAGAAGGAAAGGATCACGTGACAGATTGCTATTTCTGCATGACAAACCTCCAAGGTGGGCTTATAAATTTATTTTTCTTAAATATTTTGAAATCCTCGTATGAAACTTGACATAATATTCACCATAATGTAATATTCACCATATATATCATAATATTCACCATAATGGTAATCACACATTTACATATACATATTGTTATAGAAAATACATTTACACATACATATTGTTATACAAGTTACATTTACATATACAGACTCCATCGACCTATTTCATATCTTACAGACCGCAGCCTTCCCTCACGAGCCGCCACTGTCTGAATGCTTCTTCTATTTCATATGCAAGTTTTATATCCATGTTTCTGTGTTTCTATTTTCAGGAGTTAACAAGAAGAATAAACACATTGTTGTATACCCTGACATTCCTTCTGCTATGAGACCTGTACCCCATGGTCCTGGAATTCCAATACCCGACCCACCTCAAACCCTGGACTTCGATGATTCTGATGATGAATCAATGACAATGCCAATGACCAGTCCCAGTCGTATATACCTCAAAATACCGCTTCAAATGAGCCGAGGCCTCTCAACCAGGCCAAACTTAATGATCTTACCAGGGATTTAGGACTTTCCAAATTAGCTGCCGAGATCTTGGGCTCACGACTTCGAGAGGACAACTTGCTGGCTCCGCGAACAACATTCTCCTGGTATAGGAAACGAGAGGAAGAATTCCGCAAGTTTTTTGCAGTGCACGAAAATACCTCTTCCTTAGTGTACTGCTGCAATGTTGAGGGGCTAATCGAATCCTTGGGCCTGCCATATAACGCATCAGAATGGAGGCTATTTATAGACTCGTCTAAACGAAGTTTGAAAGCAGTACTTCTCAACATTGGGAATAGGGTTGCATCAGTCCCTGTAGCACATTCCGTACAACTTACTGAGAGCTACGATAACATGAAAATTTTACTGGATGCTCTCGTATACGACCAACATAACTGGAGGATCTGTGGAGATTTGAAGGTAATACTAATATCATAAGTAAACTATTGCTATTGACTATGTTGTTTTTCCAAAGGTTATTTGAGAGCGTATAAGAACACTTAACTTCCCCACAGAAGTGATACAGTCCAATGCATAGATTTTTTTTATCTGATAGAACAAATTCTCTAAATTCTTTAAATATTTTCATTTTTTTTCAGATTGTGGCATTTCTATTGGGAATGCAAGGGGGATACACGAAATACCCATGTTTCCTCTGCAAATGGGATAGCCGAGAGGATGAGAAGCACTATGCACAGCGTGAATGGGCATCCAGAGAGAATTTTGAACCTAGGTCGCATAATGTCGTTTCAGTGCCCTTGTACCACCAACAAAAATTTTGCTCCCACCACTTCATATTAAGCTGGGCTTGATGAAAAATTTCATCAAATCAATGAATAAGGAGGGTTCAGCATTCCGATATCTCGAGAGTAAATTTCCTCATATATCTGATGCTAAACTAAATGCTGGGGTTTTTGATGGTCCTCAAATTCGAACTTTGATCAAGGATACTCAGTTCGAAAACGCAATGACTCCAACTGAGAAGAATGCCTGGCAGACATTCAAATCAGTTGTCACTGATTTTCTTGGCAAGCGTAGAAGTCCAGAATACGAGTCCGTTGTCGAAAACTTGATGGGAGCTTTCAAAGCTCATGGGTCGCGCATGTCCATAAAAATGCACTTTTTGTGATCCCACTTGGACTATTTTCCTGAAAATTGCGGGGATTATAGTGAGGAACAGGGTGAACGATTTCACCAAGATATCAAAATAATGGAAGAGAGGTACCAGGGAAACTGGGATATCAATATGCTGGCGGACTATTGCTGGTGTTTGAAGCGAGACGTGCCTGAAGAAAAACACAGACGAAAAGCCAAAAAAACTTCCTTCCTTCCTCAATAAACTTTTTTCCATATTCATTGTATGAATAAAAGTATTTATTCACGCAATGTTTTCATTTTTCACGAGTGTTCTTATAATATTACTCGTATCTACAGTGTTTAAGCTAAAAAAATCAATAAATTTGGGGATAAAATTGGACTTATAATAAATGGCCAATAGAGAAAAAACCTGACCTGATTGAGGAAAACCAATGTCATTTTCGAATTCAGCATGGTCGAATTATATAATATGAGTTGAAAAAACCCTCACAGCAGACAAAAAAAATTCATATGCATTAGTGATGTAGGTCACATCCGCATCCGCATCCGCATCCGCGGAACATCCGCATCCGCACCCGCATCCGCACTTTGGACTGCGGATGTCGTGCGGATGTGGACCGTTGAGATAAAATGTCATTAATAAGCGGCAATTATCAAATTCTACTATATTAATAGAACTAGTTCATTGTGCGCAAAAGTGATGCAAGCGACAAGACGAGAGGCTGTTCTTGTATGAAGTTACTCTCTTGCAACCTACTTAGATCCACGTTACAAAGCTAAGTTATTTTCACCTAGTACATTAGAACGAGTTAAATCATCACTTGGCAAAGCAGTTGAAGAGCTTCAATCTCTTCAATCTGTCGCTTCGCCACCCACCAAAAGAATAAAAGTTTCAGTGACAGAACCAACACCTTCAACAAGCAAATCTATCACAGAATCTGTCTCTCAGTTTCTTGAGTCAAGCAGCAATGACGAGACCTACGCGATGTCAAAAGATGTAGTAAAAATGATCGAGAGCTATCACCAAGAAAAACGCCTGGCTGCATGTGACAATCCTATTAGTTGGTGGAAAAATACGCAGAATATCTATCCATACTTGAGTAAACTTGCAAGGAAACATTTAGCCTGTCCTCCAACAAACGTACCAAGCGAGAGATTATTTAGCAGTGCTGGATTAATATATGATGAAAAGAGAAACAGACTGGCAGCAGAAAAGGAAGAAAAATTAATGTTCTTTAAGCATAACCTTCCTATAATTAAGTTTGAACATTAAACGATGAACATCTTAGTTTACTTTATTTTAATTACTCATTTATAAATATGCCTAATAAAACTTTAAACTTAATATAAATAGTTATCAAGCTAATTAAAGATCTCTTTCTATAAGGGTGGAGGTTGGGGAAAGAGGTCGGTGGGGTGCATTTGAGTTGGGTTCACGTCCCGCATCCTGGTAACCAGAGCTGGGCAATAAATACATTGAATGTATTTAAATACTAAATACTAAATACATGGGAGAAATGTATTTAAATACTAAATACTAAATACATTTTACGAATGTATTTAGATACTAAATACAAAATACATCAGTTGTATTTAAATACATTTGTAAATACATTTTAAATACATACAAATTTGTTTGTTGAAGCCATGACACGCACACGATAAAGAAATCAACCGCTTTCGACTAAGAGTGGCACACAACTGATTGAACTGACACGTTGAAACATGAACCATGCTGTACTACACTGTCGACGCGTCGTACTGTGCTAGTACAGAACGTGTATTAAACCAGTAAAAGTATTTACATTTTTATATTTTGAGTATTTAAATACATTGTATTTAAATACTCATTAAAGTATTTAAATACTATATTTAAATACATGAAAAACAATGTATTTATAAATACAGTTCTAAATATACAAATGTATTTAAATACGTATTTAAATACAAATGTATTTAAATACTGCCCAGCTCTGCTGGTAACACAATTATGGTTTCTAATTGTGGCTGAAACTCAACAAAATATAACTAATTTATTTGCAGACGAATTCACTAATTGATTTCTATATTAGTTAGATGCTTGATATTATTTTATATGTTCAGAGAAAAGTACAGCAATTATTGTACAATTAATCAATTATACTGCAGTATAGCTACAGCTCTCTCTATATAATAACTTATTATATACGTTAAACACAACAAATCTCGAATATATCCTAAAAAATAACGAAAATGTAGACATCCGCATCCGCATCCGCGGATGTTGAAATCAAACATCCTCATCCGCATCCGCATCCGCGGATGTGAAAAAAATGACATCCGCTACATCACTAATATGCATACCAGTGATAATTAATCAACGTTTTCCCGCGATTAATTATTCCATTGACTCCAAGTATAGTTTTGTCTGTTGGTTTTCGTACGTAACTGTACACTGTGCATTCGTCTTTCATGTAGTCCCACACATTACTTATTACACTTGTTTAGAGGTTGAGTTTGTCTTGGGCACACTGATTGGGAAACACTACTCTTGAGATTATTTATGCATAACACCCGACTTCCTGAACCACCAAAACATGCAGGATAAGGGATGTATCAAAAGAAAATTTAATTTACAGAATGTATTAAACAAAAAGGTGTCCTATGTCCTAGGGTTTTATTAGTGTTTCCTTCCACTATATACTACCATACGTTATGCTAACGTGTAGATATATTACTGACTAGCATATTTTTAATGATTTTTTATAAAAGTGGCTACTGACAAAAAAAAAATATTTGATCATAAAATATTAATTTAATCTATTTTCTTTCCATCAGAAATCGAACACATTTTAGAGTCAAGTCAAGATTACGACGAATTAGTTCATATTTGGAAGGCCTGGAGAGACGTCGCTGGAAAACCAGTCAGAAACCTTTACACAGAATTCGTAAAGCTCTCCAACGAAGCGGCACTTTTAAATGGTACTTTTAGTTGTAACTCTCTCTCTCTCTCTCTCTCTCTCTCTCTCTCTCTATATATATATATATTATGGGATGAATTTCACAATTAAACACGTGAAATGAATAAATGATGCAAAAGTGTATCTGTTGGCTGGTCAAAAACTCTCTCTGTCCATTTCAAACATTTTTGCCTTGGATAACAACAAAAAAAAACATTTATTTCTGTTTATAACAACAATAATAAATTTGCTTCGTTGATTATTATCATACCAATCATACTAAACTCCATACATTACACTCGCCTCACCACTTTTAAAATAAGTTTCCAATCAGAAAGATAAATTTTCATACTGGCAATGTAACAGACAGACACGAAAACATTTCACTGAAAACCTCCAGGCATTAGACATTTTCTACCATTACATGCAATATTTGAAAAAAAAGAGATGTAATGTACAAAACGTTTAAAATGCAATAAAATAACACTAAAAATCAATGATAGCATGTACTTTCTGTAAAAAGCGATTATCTGGACAAATGAAGATAAATTTTTTTAAACTGTTACAACAAATGTGAGTTTCACTTTCTATTTCAGCAATTTCTTTTTAATTTTAATTCCACTTTTTAATTTCATACACTATACGACTTAGCACCATATAAAGCTGTAAGAAAGCCTTGCTTCAAACTATTTTTTTTTTAAATCCTAGAAAAGCATTTCCGACTTTAGTTTGACTATTCTCTGATATTCATTGTTTAAAGTTGTTCAAGACCATTAAAAACGTTTTCCGCACTGATTTATAGGATTTGCTTGAAATTCCTCCAAGAAGTTTCAGTTCAGATGTCTATGCAATAACTATGACAGCAGTCAGACCAATTAATGTGGTCCATTGCCCTAACTCCTGTATTATTATTTAGATATTTGTGGAACAGAAAAAAACGGCTGTAAGACGATTGAAAAAACAAAAGTTTGAAAGGGGTGTTAAATCAAATAAAACAAAAGTTCTTACGCTGCGATTTCTAAAATGACTGTCATTATGTTAAAGTATTCTGTGGGAGACATACTGTGTATATATATATATATATATACAGCTAATGCTGTTACTTAAAAATTTGAATTAAATATATTGATTCTCCAAAAGGTTTTCCTTCTGCTGCCGAAATGTGGATTCATGACTACGAATCAGAGACGTTTGAAGACGATGCTGCGCATCTGTATAATCAGTTGAGTCCTCTTTACAAACAGTTACACGCCTACACCAGGAGGAAGCTAAGAGAGGTATTTTAACCACATAAAAATATGAAGGGGTTAGTCATATACGTTGGAGTCATATTTGTTTTTCTGGAAAGATGACGTTCACCTGTGCATATGTACGAGGCTTGTTCAAAACGTATCCGGACTGATGCCATTATACAGAATATGGTACTTACAGGGTTTGGGGCTTAATCTCCCTCAAAGTACGCTCCTTCTGAAGCCACACACTTTGTCCAACGATTCTGCCACTATTGAAGACATTTTTCGAAAGCACTTTTCGGAATCGCGTAAAGCTGCTCCGTCGAATTTCTTTTAATGGTCGCAACATCATCAAATCGGTGTCCTTTCAGGGTTTGTTTGAGCTTCGGAAAAAAAAATAGCATGGAGCCAAATCCGGCTACTTGGGGGTTAGCGTTTTTGGCCATAAACTGCTGGACAAGTTGCGAGGAGTGAGATGATGCGTTATCGTGATGAAGCATCCAGTCTCCGAACACCCACTGCTGCCGCCGTTTCCTCCCAACTGCTTCACGTAGACGTCTCAAAACTTTAATGTAAAATTCCTTGTTGATTGTTTGTCCCCGTGGAGCATATTCATGGTGCACAACACTTTCACAGTTAAAGAAACCGACATCGTAAGAGATCGCCGCGAAACAAAACACGTTTTACTTTATCGGCTCACCAGAGTAGACAGACAATCAGTGACCTTTTTTAAAAATAAACACCCTCTCCGGATACTTTTTGAACAGACCTAGTATATATATATATATAATATATATAACACACACACACACACACACACACGAGGGGCGGTCAGAAAATAAGTTTACACGGCGTATAATTTCGTAACTAAAGGACCTACATTGATTATGTTTGTATTAGGTGAATTCGTTAATCATTGTTCGCAACACTGCACGCATCGATTCGGCTGTCATCTACCATACATTGATTATATGAGTCAGTTGAACATGGCGGCTCGACTGGAACAGTGGTCCAGGCACGAGATGCGTGCAGTTATTCGATTTTTTAATGTAAGAAATGTGTCCGCGGAAGAAATTCATCGCCAGCTGGTGGAGGTTTATGGGCAAGATATAATGAGTCAGCAGAGTGTAGCTAACTTCGTGCCGGAAGAATCAATGACACGATGGTTGTGAACACAGGACACGGACTTCTAGCAACAGGGAATCGAAAAGTTCATTCCACGATATGATAAATGACTCAGTTGTGGCGGGACTACGTATGTGGAAAAGTAGTGGGATAGCTGTACAATTAAATCTGCACTGTCGTTATTAGACTTAGAAATAAAGAACCCAAAATATATGCCTTGTAAACTTATTTTCTGACCGCCCCTCGTGTGTGTATATATATATATATATATATATATATATATATATATATATATTATATGGGCATGCTTTGGTTTTAGTGTACTCAAGAGGAACAATTCGTAAATCATTGTAGTCTCATGAACGTACTACAAAATAATGGTGTAATAACTCATGCTGTTTCACTTTAATTGTTCCAGTGGAATGGCTGTGAGATGTTTTGCGTATTAAAATTGAAATATTTCTAAAATCGTTAGTCGTATTTGGGTTTGGTAAGGTTGGATTAGGTTAGGTAAAGTTAAGTTAAATTAGGTTAAGTTAGAGTAGATTATCTCCCTAGGGAAAGAGTGTGTGTGTGTGTGTGTGCGTTGTGACGGCGTTGGGTCCCATCGAGTGGAAGATCCACTATTTTAATCGTAGTCAAAACTGAACAAAAGGTTTTTTGAA
This sequence comes from Bathynomus jamesi, assembly GCA_023014485.1. NCBI lineage: Eukaryota > Metazoa > Arthropoda > Malacostraca > Isopoda > Cirolanidae > Bathynomus > Bathynomus jamesi. The sequence continues at coordinate 727,510 of JAJOZX010002109.1, forward strand.
CTTTGGCATCTGTCGGTCGAACAAGGAACTTTCTCTTCTCTTATATTTCTCTATAACACCTTTCCATTCTTTATGTAAACAATGTGACGGTATAAATTTCTATCCATTATATTCAGTACATACTCTCCGTTTCTTCAAAATTTGTGTGGTAGCCTAATAGCAATATCATCAGCAACATGGTACCAGACTTCTATTTCTCGAATCAACTTTCAGGTTTATGGGGAATCCAGAATTTCCAAACGTGGACCTATTCCAGCTCACGTAACGGGTAACATGTGGGCTCAAACATGGAGGAACCTTTACGACATCCTTGTTCCTTTCCCAAACAAAACCTCTGTCGACGTTACCGACGCAATGAAACAACAGGTAAGATTAAAAAATGAAAAAGTTTCCTTTTTAAAGAATACTTATCAGAAGTTACATTGTAAAACTTAATTAATAATTTTATTCAGGGTTACACTCCTCGTTTGATGTTCGAGAAAGCCGATGACTTCTTCGCTTCTTTAAACTTGGAAAGAGTGCCACCTCTCTTCTGGAACAAATCCATGATTGAGAAACCAGAGGACAAGGAAGTCGTGTGCCATGCTAGTGCTTGGGACTTTTCAGATGGAAAAGACTTTAGGTGAGGCTTTATAGTCACATCAGTTTTTACGAGATGTTAAGTACATGTAGGTATTATGAACGTTATATTTGTATTTAGTTTTGAAAAATTGAATAGTGAACTTTATTTGTAGAATTAAGCAGTGCACGTATGTTGATATGGACGATTTTGACACTGTTCATCATGAACTTGGACAAATTCAGTATTTATACAATATAAAGACTTGCCGCACATCTTCCGCGACGGCGCAAATCCTGGTATGTGGAGATATTTTGTAATTTAAATATTGCGATATATAGAAGGAATGTCAGAGACTCGGTGTAATCCTTAACTCTGTGATTTCCATTTTATGAAGTAAATTAATATATTTTCGATTATAGGATTCCACGAGGCAATTGGAGACATTATGGGCCTGAGTGTTTCCACCCCGAAACATCTTCACAAAATTGGCCTTCTCCACACTTACGAGACGGACAATGAAGCAGATATAAATTTCCTTTTAAAGACTGCTTTGGACAAAGTTGCTTTCCTTCCTTTCGGATACATGATAGACAAATATCGGTGGGGCGTGTTTAGAGGGCACATCACGTCTGACAACTACACCGAAGCTTGGTGGCAGTATAGGTAAACGAACTGTAGTAGCATCAGTGATTCTGTACTACTGATAAAAAGCAGGTTGTATCTTCGATCAAGGATGCAGTTGCAAAAATACTGTTAACGCAACTTGTTTTCAAACTCTTATATGGGTTCAATGATGTTGATTTTAGAAGCAGGTTTAGTTTAAATGATAACTCAACCCGCAACAATGGTTGGAAGTTGGATTTGAAACGGTTTAGCACTAGTGTGTGTGGGAATTACTTTACCTATAAGATCTGTGACACGTGGAACAGGCTACCATCAGAAGTTGTGAACAGTTCCTCTGTGGATCAGTTCGAGAAAAGGTTAGACCGAATCTTGCACACTATTTGAGGGTGTATGAATTTTTCCCTGGCACCCGTTGCCATTGGTACCTCCTCGGTATGGGCCGCAAAGCATTTTGAGGTACTTCTCTTCCTTGTAACTCTCTCTCTCGCTCTCTTTCTCGAACGGGAGCTGCTTGGCGTCGATCTGAACCTGGGGGGACGGACTATAGGTTAATCTTGGTGTACAGACCTCCGCATCTCCTCCTCGAGGAGGATACAGCCCTGTACACCGAACTCCGTAGCCTACTAGGGGATAGGGTGTGTGTAGTTTTATGAGACTTCAACTGTCGCGGCATAAAGTGGGAAGACAAGACTGCTGATGCCGAAGGGAGGAGGCGAGTTGATTTTGCTGATGAGAACTTCCTCACTCAGTGGGTCAATGGGCCTACACGAGGCGAAAGCGTTCTAGACTTAGTATTTACGACCGAATACAACCTCGTCACTGGCCTCACCGTTGACGAATCTTTGGGCAAGAGTGATCACAGTCTGCTTAGGTTCTGTGTCTGCGTCCCTCGGGTGAAGCGTAGTAACTCGAGAGGCAGTAAGCTCGATCTACGGCGGGCGGACTTTGTTGCCCTCCGGGATAGCGTAGGTGAGATAGGGTTAGAGGTCGGCGGCGATGTTGAGGGAGTGTGGAGTGCATTCTGAGACCAGTTTATGGTGCTGCAGTCTGCTGTCATACCCTCAAAACCGGTCATTCCTGCTTCAACGCAGGCTAAGTGGTTCAGTGGGGACATCGCTTCGGCTATCCGAAATAGGAAAACTGCGTATATGAGGGCGAAGGCCAATCGTTCCCATGAGAACACTGAAGCGTATGTCTGCATGTGCAGGGAAGTGAAGGCGAAGGTTAGGCTAGCGAAACGTAACGAAGAACTCCGGGTGGCAAGCCTCTGCAAGGGGAACCTTCAGGAGTTCTTCAGTTATGTTAATAGTAGAAAACCCATTAGAAGCATGATAGGCCCATTAAAGGACCCCAGAGGCGCTCTGCGGACCTCCGACGTGGACATCGCTAATGTGCTAAATGAGTACTTTGCGGGAGTGTTCACCAGGGAAGACACCTGCGTCATCCCCGAGCCAGGCGTCAGGCACGACGGTGCTGGCCTCGATAGTGTTCGGTGTACCGCGACATACGTTACCGATAGAATAGAAAAACTGAGCGCGTTTAAGGCTCCTGGGTCAGACCAGTTCCTCCCCAGAGTCTTGCGGGAAGTGCGCGACCAGGTGGTTCCCCACCTGGCTACAGTCTTCAACAAATCGTTGGAGACGGGCCAGGTGCCTGGTGACTGTAGAAAGGGGATCACTGTAGAAAGGGGATCACGAAAGTCCAGGAAACTATCGTCCCGTTAGTCTCACTTCAGTTGTAGGTAAATTATTAGAGGGGATAATAGCGGATAGGATAGTTGACCATTTGGATTCCTACAAGCTGCTTGGGGATTCCCAACATGGGTTTAGACGGCATAGGTCGTGTCTCACCAACCTTCTTGAGTTTTTTCACGTCATTTGGAGTGAGTATGATAAGAGTAGGGCGATTGATATACTTTATCTCGACTTTCAGAAAGCCTTTGATAAGGTACCTCATCGCCGGCTAATGAGCAAAGTGCGCGCGCTGGGTATCGGTAGGGAAGTAGGTAGCTGGATTGGAAACTGGCTGAAGAATAGGCGGCAGAGGGTTGTAATTAAAGGGGTTAGTTCGGGTTGGGCCTCGGTCACTAGTGGGGTTCTTCAGGGTTCCGTTTTGGGGCCACTGTTGTTTATCATTTACATAAATGATATCGACGGTGGCATCGTCAGTCGGATTGCCAAATTCGGTGATGACACCAAGCTTGGGGCCAATGTTGGGACGCCCGAAGCGATCGAGCAACTGCATGCGGACCTACGTAGATAGGAGAGTGATCCGGAAAATGGCAAATGCCATTTAACTTGGTAAATGCAAGGTCATGCACATTGGCTTCGCCAATCCCAAGTCGGACTATTCGTGTTGGGGAGTAATATCGAGGCGACTGATTTGGAAAAGGACTTGGGTGTGTTAATTAGCAGCGACCTTAAATTTACCAAACAGTGCGTACAGGTGGAAAAGAAAGTCCAGAAGCTGTTGGGTTATATCAGGAGGCAATTTCGATTTTGGAACAAGGAGATTGTGCTCTCTCTCTACAATTCCCTGGTTCAGCCGCATCTGGAATATGCTGTACAGTTCTGGTCGCCCACCTTCAGGAAAGATATTGACAGGCTGGAGCGAGTCCAGCGAGGGCCACAAAGTTAATCCCTTCCGTTAGGCATATGGGCTACAATGACGGTTACGCGCGCTGAATTTATTTTCGCTGGAAACTCGGAGGCTGCGCGGTCAACTCATCGAGGGTTTCAAGCTCTTACATGGGTTCAACGATGTCGATTTTAGAAGCATATTTAGTTTAACTGATAACCCAACTCGCAACAATGGTCGGAAGTTGGATTTGAAACGGTTTAGCACAAGTGTGTGTGGGAATTACTTTACGTATAAGATCTGTGACACGTGGAAAAGGCTACCTTCAGAAGTTTTGAACAGTTCCTCTGTGGATCAGTTCAAGAAAAGGTTAGACCGAATCTTGCACACTATTTGGGGGTGTAGGAATTTTTCCCTGGCACCCGTTGCCATTGGTACCTCCTCGGTATGGGTTGCAAAGCCTTTTGAGGTACTGCTTGTCCTTGTAACTCTCTCTCTCTCTCTCTCTCTCTCTCTCTCTCTCTCTCTCTCTCTCTCTCTCTCTCTCTCTCTCTCTCTCTCTCTCTCTCTCTGCAGCATCCCGCCTCATATGCGGGATTCGGTGGAAGAGGGAATTGCTTTCCGATCTCCTTCTGACCTCGTACCTAGCCACACATGGCTGGTCAGCGATTTTGCATAGGAACCTGTCTAGCTGGTTCTTGAAATTATTCAGGTTGATATGTTGGACTCTTATTGTTGGAGTTCCTCAGCTCTTTGGGCCTCGTATTCCAAGGGTATTTTCCATCCTCCTTTTCATGGCCCCCTGTCCCACCGCAGTTGGGACAGTATAAAATCTGCCTCTTCTCTCACTCCAGTATGTTTCTATTTGGTTTGTTAGGTTTGGGACAAAACCCTCGAGTATTTTCCATGTGTATATTATTGTGTACCGCTCGCGCATTCTTTCCAGAGAGTAGAGTTGCAGGGATTATAGTCGAGACCAGTAGTCTTCATCTTTCGTTTCCTCTATCTTAGACATAAAAGTCCTTTGTATGGCTTCTATGTTTGCAATGTTTCACTTTCTGTATGGGCTCGTACATTTAAGTACTGAGCAATACTCAATTATTGGTAGGACTAGTCTCTTCCATAATTTTAGCATGATGTTTTCTTTTGTGTTGTGGAAGCTCCTCCAAATTCCCATTATTTTTCTCGCTGTTGTAATTTTGATGTTATAGCGATCTCTGAATTCTGCATCCGAAGACATTATTACTCCAAGATCCATGACTTATGGGTTTTGTGTTATCTGTTTGGTTTGCAGAGTTTTGTACTCTTTATTCTGTAGCACCTTGTTGTTACCATATCTTAGACATTAGAATCAGGAGCTTGGTTGTCTTCTGCTCACTTGAATAATGTTTCATTGTCATTTTGTAATTTTTCTGTGTCACCTTCGTTCGATATTTCCTTGCATAGCTTTGTGTCGTCTGCGAAACATGATACAATACTGTCATTAATATCTGCATCACTGTCTGCAATCATTATTATGAATAGCAAGGGAGTTAATACTGTACCTTGTGGGACTCAGCTCATATATATATATATACACACGAGTAATAGATATGGCATTGTCTTGTCGAGTGTTTTGGTTCCATTCCAAAAGTTCTAATTTGGGTTAAATTACACTGGGCAACAAAAAAAAAAATTCTTCTGTTGCTGGAGAAAATGTACCTTTTTCGGAGTAATTTGACAGTGATAATTCCAAAAATCTAGTTTAAAATTACTGATCACCCCCTAGTTTTTTGATAAGGTCATTCAAAATATGTTTATACATGCTAAAAAAAAAAATATAACTTTTCCTATAAAATCTTTACTTGTACTTTGAATATTGCATTGAAGAATGTTTCAAACGATAAAGACACAAGTATATAGGCGAAAAGGAGAGAGTACAATGCAATTGCAAATGTTGATCAATGTTCCAAAGGAAACGTTGCATAAGCCATGCAACATGGGGGAGGAATGTTGCAAGATGTTATGCAATACAGGGGAGAGGGGAATGTTGCAAGATGTTATGCAACAAAGGGGAGAGGGAATGTTGCAAGAGCAACAAAGGGTTATGCAACTTGGAGACGGTTATCCTCCAAGAGAAAGAGAGAGGAGAAGGAGAGAGAGAGAGGAGGAGAGATGTTCGCCTGGCAAGAGCCAAGCGCATATTAAGACTTCAGCCGAGCGGCCATTGTCTTAATATGTTCCTAATCAGCCAGCTGGCTTAATCAGCCATTGGCGTATCTGGCTGAGTTGCCAGATTGCGCTATTTATTTAATTAAAGCATATATTCTGGGTTAATCAGCCAGTTGGCTTAGAAGGCTGAGTTGCTAGTTTGCGCTATTTATTTAATTAAAGCATATATTCTGGCTTAATCAGCCAGTTGGCTTAGAAGGCTGAGTTGCCAGATTGCGCTATTTATTTAATTAAAACATATATTCAGGCTCTCCGCCAGTTGGCATAATCCGTCAGCTGGCTTAACCCGCCAGTTGACTTAGAAGACCTAACAGCCATTTGGTATAATTAAATAATAATAATAACATTTATATACAGGGTGTCCGAGAATTATATGTACAATTTTTGGCTGTTATAAAAGTCAACCATGAAGTGTAGGAATTCCAGTGTTGTCCCATTTTAAAGAGAATCTCATTAGTTTTTTCTGATACCAAGTTTTGACAAGTTTTTTAGAAATGTACGCGGGTGACAGACATTGATGATTTAAAAGCAAGAATCACAGCTGCTATTGAGCGAATTGATGTGGATATGCTGCAGCGTACATGGCAACATTTGGAGTATCGATTGGATGTTTTGCGAATCACTAATGGTGCACATATCGAATGTTTGTAACAACGTTACTTTAATGAACGAAACTTTCGAAATACAGATTCTAAATAATCTTGTTTAAGAATTTTACGTGTGTTATCAAGAATTTTATTAAAAGATGAAATTGTACAGATAATTTTCGGACACACTGGAATTTCTAAAAACTTGTCAAAACTTGGTATCACAAAAAACTTAATGAGATTCTCTGTACAATGGGACAAAACTGGAATTTCTACACTTCATGGTTGACTTTTAA
>JAJOZX010002110.1:0-12500 GCA_023014485.1 Bathynomus jamesi
CCACTCAAGATACCAAGAAGTAATCAGTGTGCAGAAACGTGCAATCAAAGTTTTGCAGGAAACTGTATGCTGCCTGAGAAACAAAAACAAACTGCAAACTTCGTTTATTCTAAGCAATAAGCAGTAATATATGTACAAGTATTATAACGATTATGTTGTGAGTTCTTTATTATATTACATGGAATATGCAATAAAGTTACGTATGCAATAATCGATTTTTTGATTTCGGGGTGACCTTTTCTAAAAGATATTAAAATGAAGTTCATTTCTTTATTTTTAGGCAAAAGTTCATCGAATTAAAGTACAGGAATATTAAGTTATAAAAACGTTATAACCCTAATATATGCCCGGTTAGGTCAAATGGATCGCCTGAAGATCAGGGCCCCCAGCCTTCTTTAGTTAGCTTCATAAGGCTAACTAACGAAAATATCACGACCTAACCTAACCAATCGTCAAGGGCGTACAGGTGACCTAACGATTGGTTAGGTTTGGTCGTGATATTTTTGTTAGTTAGCCTTATAAGGCTAACTAAAGAAGGCTGGGGTCCCTGATCTTCAGGTGATCCGGTCAACTATACGCCCTTGACGATTGGTTAGGTTAAGTCGTGATATCTTCGAAGTTTTAACGAAAATATTACGACTTATCCTGACCACTCGTCAAGAGAGGACAGTTGACCTAATCGGGCATTCACTAATTTTCCCATAGGTTTCGATTAATTTTAAGCAACTTTTACCTAATAATTTTTTCTCTCCTGGAGCCGTTTCCGTGTTTGAGGTTGGGACAGATACACAGACGGAGAGACAAACAGCATATATATATAGATTTTAAAAAATTAAAATTTTTGTCTAATTAAAAAAATTATAATTTTGTTTGCTGAATCATAAATGCATGGAGTGAAAAGTACGTGCTTGAGTTCACCCCCTTTTATGAGGTGTCTATTATGTCACTATCTTTCAACCATCCGGAATACAGAGGGACGGACGGACAGGACTCCCTTTTTATAGTAGTAAACCATCGTCCAACGCTTGTTTGTCCACGCGAATTTGCTTATACACAGAAAATTAAATGCGAACAATTATTTGCCGAAAGCGGAAAATTTTATTATCCAAGGTCCGCCAAACACGCTCTAATACAGTAGTACTGTACGCGTGCCAATGGGCGCTCTAGTATTTTCTCCTACACTCTGCAACACTCCCGCATGTCCCTCCTTCTCGTGTCACCCCTCGCATCACCCTTTGTCTCAGTCCCGCTAACGCGTTAAGTTCAGTGAAGTTGTGTTGGATTGTTTTTATCGTATTTTGCCGTTGTTTTGCTATTACCCTCAGACAGCAGTATGGCACCAAAACGTAAAGCATCTGCAAGTGATAGTGAAGAGAAGAAAAGTCGTAAGGTTATGACACTAGCCGAAAAAATAAAGATTCTAGATAAGTTGCGCGGTGGTATGAGCATAACATCACTTGGCCGCGAGTATCATGTGAATGAGTCTACCATACGCACCATCCGTGCGTCCGCGTCCGCGTTTGTCCAACGCGGATTTACCTAACGCGCCGTTCTCGAGGAACCTAACCCCCGCGTTGGAGGAGGGTTTACTGCATATATATATAAATAAATATACTGTATATATAAATATATATATATATATATACTTATATATATATATAAAAAAATATATACAGTATATATATATATAAAATTTAGTGGTGGACCGGATATCCGTATCATTTTTAACATCCGCATCCGCACTTCTGACTGCGGATGTTATGCGGATATTACCTCGAATAAATTATGCAATTTACAATTAAATTAGCTTATAAAGTAGCTTATAAGGCCCAGTCATGTACATTTCATGTAAAGTATTAATTAATTATTAATGAACAAACAAATATATAAACCTCAAAATATAAATACCTGGTAACACAGAAAATTGAATGAAACTTGTTTCATTGAATTTTCTGTGGCTGAAACTCTTGAGAAAGTTATTATTTTTATCATAATGAAAACATTAATATTAATTTTAGTTCTTCTGCATTGCCTGCCATAATAGTAATATCACGAAATTTGAAAAATTATGTCATATATTCATAATTCTATAGTATATTGATAGATTAACTAAATATCCGCATCCGCATCCGCGGATATTGAAATTAAAGATCCGCATCCGCATCCACAGATGATGAAAAACTTACATCCGGTTCACCACTAAATTATATATATATATATATATACACAAACTCATATATCTTCCTGTTCTAAACATACAGATTCTATAATTTTTTTTTTTTTTTTTTTACATAATTATTACATTTATTATTAAATTTATTACATTTAATATTGCATAATTATTTATTACAGAATTATAAATTTATTATTACATTGGTTATTACATTGTTGTTTATTATACAGAACTTATAAACCGAAAAACGAATGAAAAAAGCCGATTAGGAAACAATCCAGAGACCATTGAGAAATTCGCACGGTAATAAATAATTATGAAATATTAAATGTAATAAATTTAATAATAAATGTAATAATTATGTAAAAAAAAAAAAAAAAAAATAATAGAATCTGTCTGTTTAGAACAGGAAGATAGTTTTAAATTTGCGCGAATGTACAGGGTGGGGCACGGGAACCAAGTGTTTTTGGAATAATCAGGAAAATGATATTTATTTTTGTAAAGAAAATATATTGGTAGAACAACATTCGTAAGAACATAGCATTTCATGTCATAATAATCATGTACCGAAAATTATATCTGGCATATGATGTACTTGGCCGTCGATGCATTGTTGAAGGCGTTTACGAAAATTGGCCTCCACTCTTCCCAGCAGGTCTCTGTTGATTTGGATGATTTGTTGACGGATCGCTTCCTTCAATGCATCTAATGTACGGGGCTTGTCCTCGTAGACACGTGACTGAGGTACCCCCATAGAAAGAAGTCACATGTGGACAAGTCAGGGGACCGAGGGGGCCATGCAATGCCACCAAATCTCGAAATGAGATGGTTGGGAAACAGGGGGCGAAGAACAGCCATTGACGCTCTGGCGGTGTGTGGCGTGGCCCCATCTTGCTGAAACCACAAATGTCGACGAGCAATACGCCTTCTCGTAACTCAGGGATGAAAAAGGTGTTCACCATCTCAATGTAACGCCCAGATGTTATGGTAACGGTAACCCCATTTTGTTCGAAGAAATAGGGACCGATGACGCCAAACTTTCCCACCGCGCACCAAACTGTAACCTTAGGGCTATGCAGCGGTTTTTCATGGAGTTGTCGCGGATTTTCAGCAGCCCAATACCGACAGTTTTGATTGTTGACGGCCCCATTAAGATGGAAATGGCTTCATCACTCATTACCACCATCATGTTTTCATTCTGCTCATAAAGTGCAAGCATTTCCTGTGCAAATTCAGTCGTTGGGGCAATCGTTTACATTCAATTCCTGCACCATCGCTAACTTGTATGGGTGAAAATGTAATTCTTCATGCAAAATCCGTCTAACAGTACGATTGCTGATTCCGAGTGCAGCTGAATGTCTCCGAGCAGAGCGGCCTGGGCTTTGCAACATCGCTTGTCTGACCCTTTCAACGTTCTCTGGAGTACGCACAGTGCGTTGCGGCGGGAACAGAGTCATTTCGATGAATGTTGAATCTGCGGCGAAACGCACGCTGAACTGCTGTCACTGACTCGCCACTCCTAACAAAATGATCATACGCGAACATGCGGTGTTCTAACGTCCACTGCTCCATGATGGCACCTGAAAGATAAAGGTGAGTGTTAGTTAAAGTTAAATGCTATGAACCCAGGAATGGAATGCTACCTACCGCACGCCCCTCCCATTCCTAATGGCCGATTACTAGCTATTCAAAAAACACTTGATTCCCGTGCCCCACCCTGTACTTAATGAAAATGCCCTTCCGGTGTCGGGAGAATGGGATCTAACCTAGGTGCGAATTTCTTAACGGTCGGTCCCTGGACTGTTTTTCCCTCTTGTTTTGGTTCATTCGTGTTTCTGTATCCACCCGAGGAGGATGCCGGTGGGCGTCGAAACTGTTGTGGAAATAAACTCTGTCTATTAGAGTGGGTTTTTATTTTCAGATCAGAAGGAGTTGTAATACCCGTACATGATGATTAGACATGCATTTTTTCTAGGAAGCAAGGAAATAGTTTTAATTCTTTCAGTTTTCAGTAAAAAAATACCAAAATATTTCATGAGATACTAAACTAAACAAATTTCATTTATTGGATTTCCAAAAACATCTGTCAATATATTATATATATATATATATATTATATATAATATATATAATATATATATATAATTACATATACAGGGTTGGACAGAATAATGGAAGGAAACACTCGCATTTTCGGTGCTGTATTTTCTGATATCTGATGGCATTATGTACTTTATTAAATTAATATGTAACTGCATATAATATTGAGAACATCTTCTATTTTAATGTGTTCATATTGGTTTTTTCATGTTCTTTTAAAATAAATAAAAATATAGCACTTGGAAAAGATGTTAGTGCCTGTGAAAGGGGCATGATAGTAGGGGCCCGTTCGGTGTTTCAGTAATAAAAGTCACATAATTGTTCCTGTATCTCGAGGAGCAGTCGTCAAGGTTATGAATACATGAAAAAATAATAAGAAAAGTACATCAAATAAGGAATATAGTGAGCGTAAAGCAACACTGACAGAATGCGACAGAAGAACCTTATATGATAATTATGAGCTGTGAAGAATCAATCAAAGACTGTTGCATCAAAACATTTTTGTTCAAAATTTAACAATAATCTGCAAAGACCAGTGTCAGTCATAACTATGTTATGGGAACTGTAGTGAAGCCTATTTTAACACTAACCAATACCAAAGTTCTAACGAATTTGGAGTCGGGGAGAATAATGGGAATAATTATGTGCTTACAGTATGTGGTGTATTTTTTTTTATTTCTTTCCATGTATTCATAACTATGGGACTATTCCTCAAGGTGCAGGGACAATTACGCGACTTTTAATATTAAGACACCAACAAAAGGGGCTCCTACTATCATACGCCTTTCACAGGCAGTAACATTTTTTTCCAAGCTCCATATTTTTATTTATTCTACAAGAACATGAAAAACCAATATGAACATTAGGGTTATGACATTTTTATAACCTCATGTTCCTGTATCATAAATCGATGAACTTTTGCCCCCTGACAATGAAAATAACAGTTTTTTCGATATATTTTGAAAAAACTTCACCCCAAAATGAAAAATAAAAAATAAAAATTAATAAAATAAATAGAAATTTGCATGTTTATTTCACAATTATTATACATAAACATATATTATATTATACAACATTATACCTATACAATACATATTAATTATACAAATACAATATTATACATTTACTCTATTATTGTTTTAATTGTTTTACTTATTGCTTAAAATAAACCTGTAACTAATATACTATATTTGTTTTCGGGGTGACATTTTTTTTAATTCTGAAGAATTAGGCCCTTTTTTATTGTTTTCAAGCAAAGGTTCATCGATTGATGATACAGGAAACAATATTTATGACAAAAAATTTAAAAGTCATAACCCTAATGAACATATTAAAATAGAAGATGTTCTCAATATTATATGCAGTTACATATTAATTTAATAAATTACATAACGCCATCAATGATATCAGAAAATACAGCACCGAAAATGCGAGTGTTTCCATTATTCTGTCGAACACATGTGTGTATATATATATATATATATATATATATATATATATATATATTCCCCGCAAGCCGTTACAGATGCAATGGGGTCGTCTGCTGTGAATTTTGTAGAAAATCCATTATGTTTTATATTTGACAAAGTAGATCATATTAGGTCAGACCTTCTTGTATCTGTCTGTCATGATTTTTATGATTCAGAAGAAATAGAACATGCGAGGGTACAATTAAACACCCTGTTCGGTGCTTCCCTCCCAACTCGTAGAGGTAATTCTAAAACGAGAATACCCTGAAAGACATTATAAATAAAGTGTCGACCCTCCGGGATAATGAGAATAATATTACCTTTTACGTTACTAACTTCCATAGAATACCGGTAATCTCTATGGGTGACGTAACGTCTCGGTGCTCCTCAAACAGTATAATGAGGTACAAAAGTCGATAGTTGAACTGAAACACCAACACGTGGTGTCAAATCAGAAAAACGCGATTTCGATAGAACAGTTCCGGTCAGAGTTAGATGCGTTGAAAGAGACGCTCCTCCCAAAGCCCAGTTACTCGGAAGTAGTTCAGCAAGCCAGATCTCCAAGAAGCGCGTCGGGCAGCGAGGGAAACGAAATCCCCGCCTCCAACTCCCCCCTGAAGGTGGGGTGGAAACGCAGCATGCAGGGGTAGCGGTCAACCCCCCTCCCGTTCAGGAAAGGACCCTGCTCCCGATCTCACAATGAGGAACAGGGACGGTCCAATGCCGAGAGTCGAGGCATCATTGCCCTCTTCCCTGCCTCCCACTGCAGAGGAGAGGTGTTCGATTACGCCTCGCTCGGTGCGCAGTTCCCCCCTCCCACCGAAGAAGGAGGGCACGCGCGGCCGTCAGGTATAAACACCGCTAACAGACCCTCACCAAGCCACAGAGTAAGGGAGGGGCCTCCTATCCCCCAAAGGTTGTGCCACCCATCCCCCAGGCAGGCGAACCCTGCCTCAGGGAGATCGAGGGAGCAGGACGGGTGGGTAACTGTTAACAGGCGCCCTCCCAAGGTTCCTCAACCGGTCTCCGCGGCGAGGCCACCGATGGAGAATCTCACCCTATTTGTGTCGCGAATTCAGCTCTCGAACGAGGCAAGCGATATTCGACACATGATAGAAGAAATCATTGGTGAACACAGTATAGTGATAGTTAATAAACTAAACACGAAATCTCCGTATTATAACTCTTTTAAAGTAATAATTAAAGGTGTAAATGCGCATTTCAACCCGTATAATATGAGTCAATGGCCAGACGGTATTATTGTTAAGGAGTTTATTCACTTTTCCAGGAGATTTGATAACAGGCAAAATAATAATAATAATAATAGGCGCCCTAACGGTAATGCCTGAAAGTTGTACTGTGTATAATAATAATAATCTTACTAATAATAAATTTCTATCAGTCATGGCGGATAACTTGTTGAAAATAGTCTCATATAATGTAAGGTCAGTGAGGAATTCAACTGTAGATGTTCATAAAATCTGCGACAGTGCAGATTTGATACTCCTGCAGGAGCACTGGCTACCTAAGCAAGAGCTAAAATTCCTCTCTACCATCCATGATGACTTTATGTACCATGCGTCATCAGCAGTAGACTTGTCAGATGAATTAATGTACGGTAGGCCTTTTGGTGGTGTTGCTTTCTTATAAGGAAAAATTTGTCAAAACATATAATTTTTAACAAGCGATAATGTAAGGTTGTTAGGCATTGAATTACAAGTGAACAATGATTGCATATTAATTGTAAACTGCTATTTACCATACAACAACGGCAGTAATCTAGATGAATACATTGATTTGCTGTACAAAATTAAGTCATTATCAGATAACCCCAAATATTCTCACTGTATAATAACGGGGGACTTTAACGCGCATGTGAACTCGGAATTCTTTGTAGAATTGGGTAACATGTGCGAGTCGGCCAATTTAAGTATAAGTGATGTAGATGTATTAGGGGTAGCCAGTGGTAATTTTACATACGTTAGCGATATGAGTGGTACCACCAGGTGGATTGATCATTGTCTCACTACTGTAGTAATAATCTAAAGGATCGAATTGTTAGAGTTCATATTTTGCATGATTTCCTTCTTTCTGACCATAGACAATTATAAATATTAATTAACGTTACCAATTTATGCGCAACACGACTTAACAAGAACTCAATAGGTAAGAATAATCGCGTCGATTGGTCCAATGTTAATATGCAGCAGAGAATAGAATACAAAGACAGAACATGTCACCTCTTTAATAATTTAGAAATTTTGCACTTTGCCTGTAATAATCCTTGCTCAAATGATTCTCACTGTAAACTCATAGATAGGTATTATAGTAAGATAATATCCCTGTTAAGAGAAGCAGGAAGCCCCCCTGATTAAATCTTACAACTATCATACTAAGGTTATTCCTGGATGGAATGATTTTATTGCCCCCTGAAGAGGGAATCGAAAGACGCCTATGATTTGTGGTGCTTTCATGGTAGACCCAGAATATGTGTAGAAGTCGGGGTCAGTATAAGGCGGCCATAAGGCGATGTAAACAGGAAGAAGAGTCTATTCGAGCATCAAAAGCCTGTGAAGCTCGCATAAATAACGATAATAACAAATTTTGGAAATTTGTTAAGAATCAAACGGGTGTCAAAAATATCCTCCCTCCGACAATCGATGGGGTGTCGGGGGAGGATGAAATTGCAAAGCTGTGGAAAAACCACTACTCTAACATTCTTAACAGTGTGAGTAGGGATAATCTTAAGATAGATTGCAGCGAAACGATTGTGGGAGGGACAAGGGAAAATATTTGATATCATTTTCTGAAGTAAAGAGGTTAATTAAAGAGTTAAAGACTGGTTCTGCGTCAGGGGTAGATGACTTATCGAATGAGCACTTAAAATATGCAAATGACGTAGTATGTCTGCATATATCATTGCTCCTATCAGCCATGCTTGCTCATAGCTATATCCCTGCAGAGTTCATGAGGGTATATATCTTGCCCCTGGTCAAAAATAAGTACGGAGACATTCTGTCCAGCAATAATTACAGGCCTATTGCTGTCGCTTCCTGCTTCTCGAAACTACTAGAAAAACTCTTGTTACTCCGATTAAATGATTTCCTATGGACATCTCTAATCAGTTTGGCTTTAAAAGGTCCCACTCAACTGACCTGTGTATCTATGTACTTAAAGAAACAATATCTAAATACATTGACAGTAATTCAACTATTTATAGCTGTTTCCTTGATATAAGTAAGGCATATGATAGGGTGAACCACAATATTTTATTTGCAAAACTAGAAGACAGGAAGGTTCCCATGTACATATTAAATTTATTGAAATTTTGGTATTCCCACCAATCTTTCACTGTTAGGTGGGGCAATGTACTATCCGAGTGTTTTGGCTCCTCTTGCGGGGTGAGACAAGGCTCCTTGCTCTCCCCTATGCTGTTTAATGTGTATATTGACGGATTAATTGCTTCACTTAATGAGGCAACAGTGGATGTTGTATAGATAACACAAGGATAAATAACTTAGTTTATGCCGATGATATGGTGTTAATAAGTCCCTCTGTTAAAGGTCTGGATCGGCTACTAAAAGTCTGCGAAGTTTATTCGCAGAAACATGATATTCTTTTTAATGTTACAAAAACTAAGGTTATGCAATTTCATCCTAAAAGCTGTAATCAGCCAGCTGATATAAGGTTTAAAATGAATGGTGAAGTAATTGAGGAAGTACAAGAGTTTAAGCATTTGAGTCAAACTATTACCAGCTCCTTGAGTAATGACTCGGATATAAGAAAACAATCTCAAAGCCTGTGTGCTAAAGCGAATATAACCATAAGGGACTTTCGATTCTGTACAAGTGAAGCTAAAGACACTCTCTTTCGTACTTTCTGCAGTAATATATACGGACAGCAACTGTGGGTGGATTATAAAAAAGGTTATGGCAGAACTCTAAATTTGCTGTACAACAGGTCTTTTAGACTCTTACATAAATTACCCCCGAGATGCTCAGCTTCGCAAATGTTTGCTACCCGCGATGTCCCGAGCTCCCCGGAGGTAACAAGGCGTGCTCAACACAGTCTAATGCAAAGAATTAAAAAATCAACCAACCCGATCATCCAAGCTATCCATGAGTCCTGCCATTTATCCTCTAAGCTATGGACTTCTTGGTACGAAAACGTCTGTCTGTAGCTCCACTTAACTTCGACATTACAGTATTATTTCTGATCAATTGTATATATTTCTATCCTTAGTATATGAACTGTCATTGTATTAATAATATTTGTCATATGAACTATAGTCTGCCAATAAACCTTTTCATTTTCATTTTCATTTTCATATATATATATATATATAATGCAAACCACAAGAAAAAGAAAAACGATTCCAAGGCCTTTCGTGTATTCAGAGCTACACCTCGTCAGGGAATGAAGAGAGAAGGCAAGATGCCCATAAATATATACAACGTAGCAGAAACAAAAACAATTAGCACATACTTAACAAGAGTTAATGAGAGGCAAAAGGAATTTTAACAAGATATTGTCAATTTTATACATTCCCGCACTGTTATTGACAAATTGTTTTTAAACTGGATAAATGTACATTCTAGAATATTTCTTTGAATTATATCTTTGTTTTCAACAAGCGCTTTAGAACTATTCCACTTGATGCTATGATTACATCTATACATATGGTTAAACAAAGTATTGGAATTATTAGCTGTTCTGCACGCATATTTATGCTGTTTTACCCTAATATCTAACGTTTTACCCGTTTGGCCTATATATACTGAGTTACATTGTGTACATCCAATCGAATACACACAACCAACAACATTATCCGGGCTATTCTTTATTAGGCGTGATTTAACAGTATTCTTATACTTAAAGACGGCATTGATGCCAATTGCTTTAAGTAAAGGCGGAAGATATTGAAAATTAACATAGTAAGGTAGGCTAAGGATATTTTTACGCTCAAATTCCTTTACAGTTACATTATTGTAGTAATACCTATTCTTCGCTTTCCTAAGACAGTTATTTAAAAATGAAATAGGATAACTTAGTACCAATATTCATGATACTGCATAAGTGGGAATCTAAAAATTCAGGACTGACAACTCTCAATGCTCTAAGAAACCTAGCCGAGAAAATAGAGGATTTAATCGAGGGATGATGATCAGAATAAAAATGCACATAAGTGTTATTATTAATAGGCTTGCGATAGACTTCAAATTTGAACTGATTAGAGCATCTCCAAATTTTTAGATCCAGAAAAGATAAGCTTCCATCATTTTCTTTTTCAACTGTGAACTTAATAGATGGGACTAAATTGTTGAGCCTACCAAGAAATAAGTCAACATCCAAATTATTTGGCCAAAGGCATAAAATATCATCTATATACTTGTATCAAACCAGGCTAAAATTAACAATCGTAGGCAAAATTCTACTTTCAAAAAATTCCATATATAAATTAGCTAGTACAGGTATAAATTAGCTAGTACAGCTAATTTATATATGGAATTAAGATATTAAAATTAAATTAATTAATTAATCAATTAATATAATTGTATCGTGCAAGTGGTTAATACTGTATTTAAGTCCACAATTACACAAGTACAATTACGCAGAGAAAATATAACATACGTGCATACAACTCACTAGCAGCCAAAAACACATCACTTATTGATCACCCGCTCAGCACACACTGCCGCTACGCTTGCAGTTAATGCCAAATATGGCGACTACGCTCATGCGCAAAAGCAACGAAATATTACTAGCATGTGGTCAATTGATATGACAGCTAGCCTCTGAATAAACAATACCTCATAATTAAACATATTTTATTATCTAAATACCTGAAAAAAATCACAAAATGGTTAATTCCACAATAAACTTGTGCTATTGCGCCTTTCTTAGTTAAAATAAAAAAAGTCCCTTTCTTAGTTGGGAATTTGAGCCCCACTAACCTGATCAAATGTCTTTTACTGGGAGCACCGACAATTCAGCGCAGGACAATTCAGCGCCGACAATTCAGCGCCGACAATTCAGCGCAAAGACAATTCAGCGCAAGACAATTCAGCGCCGACAATTCAGCACAAGTCAGTACAGTTAAAAGTTTAGTTAAAAATAATAAAAATAAATCGCAATAAATAAAAAAGAGAAAAATTTGTATATTTATATATATGCTAAATTGGGTCTGTATCGAAGGAGTGACATTTCAAAAGAGTGACATAACAAAGGAGTGACATAAATACCGTAACGAAGGAGTGACATAACGAAGGAGTGACAAATCGGAGATAAAATTCAAAGGAGTATAATTATTAAAATTTTATTTAAAAAAAAAAAATTTGTTAGAATTGTTAAAATTAAGATTTTATTTTAAAAACTAGAAACCTAACCTAACCTAACCTAACCTAACCTAACAGTTGCAAGCCTCTCTTCCCTCTGGATTTGTTCTTTCTTCTTCTTTGTTGGTATTTTCGCGCTGAATTGTCTTGCGCTGAATTGTCTTTGCGCTGAATTGTCTTGCGCTGAATTGTCTTTGCGCTGAATTGTCTTGCGCTGAATTGTCGGCGCTGAATTGTCGGCGCTGAATTGTCCTGCGCTGAATTGTCGGGTCACGCTTTTACTGTACCTTAACCCATAACATATTGAAATTGAATCTTTTTCTGATATAATTAGTATAAGTGGACCATTTCTAATAGGAAAAAAGTTATGTTCAATAAATCTGTAAAAAAAGCCATAAGTGGGACACAATAGGTTGATTACAA
>JAJOZX010002110.1:15000-17500 GCA_023014485.1 Bathynomus jamesi
AATGCCGTCTCTTCTCCTGAAAAGATGAACACTTCGCTCAAACTTTCACCCCCAACTCAACTCTGGACGATTCTGGTGCTGCTCCTCCCTCTCCAACATTCTCTTATTTAATAATGTCTGAAATTAAAATCTCTTCAAGGATGTTCTTTGCCCTATGTGGGTTAACTCCACAAAGGCGTCCTGATGATGTTCCTCCTGTTGTTCTCAAGAACTGTGCTGACACCCTGCCTAGACAACCTCTTTCGTTTTTGCCTTTCATCTGGTACTTTCCCTTTTTGCTGGAAGTTCGCTTTCATTCAACATGTCCCAAAGAAGGGTGACCCTCTCAAGCCTCCAACTTTCGTCCAATTGTTTTGATTTCTTGCCTTTCCAAAGTTTTTGAATCTATCCTTAATAGGAAGATTCTTAAACACCTCTCTTCTCGCAATATTCTTTCAGATCGTCAGAATGGGTTTCGCAAGGCCCCCTTTACTGGCGATCTTCTTGAATATCTCTCTGACTCTTGGTCATCCTCCTTTCGGGATTTTGGTGAAAACTTTTCTATTGCGCTAGACATATCAAAAGCTTTTGATAGAGTCTGGCACAAATCTTTACTCTCCAAACTGCCCTTTTTCGGTTTCTATCCTTCTATCTGTGCCTTCATCTCTGACTTCTTTCTGACCGATCTATAGCTGCGATTGTAGATGGCCACTATTCTTCTCCTAAAGCTATTAACAGTGGTGTTTCTCAGGGTTCTGTCCTGTCACCCAATCTTTTCCTTTTATTTATCAATGATGTATTAAGTTGCACATCCTGTCCTTTCCACTCCAATGCCCATGATTTCACTCTTCACTTCAACCGTTTCACAAAGCGTCCCACTCAACAGTTACTCCATGATTCGTGTAGATCGGACATGGTACACTTGACCTCTGATCTTTCTGCTATATCTGATTGGAGCAGAGAAAACCTTGCGGCTTTCAATGCCTCAAAAACTCAGTTCCTCCATCTGTCTACTCGTCACAATCTTCCACACGACTATCTCCTTACCTTCAACAATATACAACTCAATCCTTCCTCTTCTCTTAACATTCTTGTCGTTTCCTTTTCTCGTGATCTTTCCTCGAAGGATCACATATACTCTCTTTCCAAAACAACTTCTAAGAGGTTAGGTGTGTTGTACCTGTTTCGCAGTTTCTTCACCCCCACTCAGTTGCTGGCTCTGTATAGGTGTCTTGTCTGCCCCTGTATGGATTATGCTTCTCATGTGTCGGGTGGCTGAACCCACACAGCCGTACTTGACCGGGTGGAATCAAATGCTTTTCTCCTCATCAATTTCCTGGCTCTTAATGACTGTCTGCAGTCCCTCTTTCTTCGTCGCAATGTTGCCTCACTCTTTCTTTACTATCGCTATTATAACGGACACTGCTCTTCTGAACTTTTTAACTGCATGCCTTCTCCTTCAAGGAGAGCACCCAGTACTAGAATTTCTACACATTCTTATTCCTTTTCTGTCCAACTCTCTAATGCAAGGCTTAATCGGTATTTTCAGTCTTTCATTTACCCAGCCAGTGAACTATGGAACAATCTTCCTGAATCCATATTTCTCCCTGTCTATGACCTTCAATCTTTTAAACGCAGAGTGTCTGGGTGTCTCGGAAACCTTGGACCTTGAATTTGGCTCCCTTCTTCTTCTAAGAGGGGTGGGGGCGATTTTGTGAGCATTTGCCTTTGGCCCCTCATTCCTGCATAAAATATATACATATATATATATATATAAATATGATGCAAACTCACCAGGATAAGTGAAGAGTAAATTCCAAGGCTTTTCATGTATCTAAAGCTACATCTCGTCAGGGAGCGAAGGGAAAATGCAAGAATCCAAATATATATATGTATATATATATATATATAATATATATATATATAATGCAATGAAGTATATAAATGAATAGGAATAGGAAAATTATTTCACGAAAGTAACACGTGAATAATATTTATGATGAAAATAACCACGAAGGAAAAAGAAAACACTAAATGGTGCTCAAGCGCTTTCATCTAATGAGTGTTCCTGAGGATGTTATTAGACAAAAGCGTTTGAGCATCATTTCGTTTTTTTTTCTTTCGTGGTTATTTTCATTATATTATATATATATATAATATATATATATATATATATATATATGTGTATGTGTGTGTGTGCTTTTACTGTAATAGGCCACTCTGGCTTTCTTGGGTTAAAGCTATCAAAAGTACTACTATTCACCATTCCAAAAGTCCACTGCCCTGAAACCGAAGAAATATAGTATTTACGCACATCTACATACTGTAGATGTGAGAAAATATGATGCTGCATCATTGTTAGAGCGAATACTTTAGCTTCTGCAATAACGTTATAAATTTTTAAAAAATGGTCGCATTGTAGCGAAACCTCATATAGTATAGTATAAGACCGGATGAAAATCATTCCATATACAGGGTGTACATAAAGTCAGGATCTATTTTTGTGAAATAATTATTTTTT
>JAJOZX010002110.1:22500-77500 GCA_023014485.1 Bathynomus jamesi
AAAGGATGAACTGAAGAGCAGGGCCCCAGCCTTCTTTAGTTAGCTTTATAAGGCTAACTAACGAAAATATCATGACCTAACCTAACCAATCGTCAAGGGTTAGGTCGTGATATTTTCGTTAGTTAGCCTTATAAGGCTAACTAGCGAAGGCTGGGGGCCCTGATCTTCAGGTGATCCGAAAAATAATAATATACAGGGTGTACATAAAGTTAGGATCTATTTTTGTGAAGCACTTGTGTTAATACCGATGGATATTACAGTATTACACCTTGCGTTTGGATCTTTTAACTAATGAGGCTAAATCTACTATTTTAAAATTTAATTATTATCAAGTAACTGGTGTATCATTTGAAAGTATACCACAAATGAATATGTCTGGATATGTTATTAATTTTGAAGATACATTAGGTCGTAAGAAAGAGGCTAGGGAAAGGGTAGAAAGGGACCCTAATGTTGGGACATCACCAGCACCATATTTAATTGTTCCACATGCTGTTTTGTTTGAACCTAATATTGACACTTCCCATAGTTCCGAGCAAGTAATGAATCATCCAAGAACAAAATGGTTCTCACCTTTTAAAGAGTTAAGAATGTATCGTAGACTTAAGCAGGTGTGTCAATTAGGTGAACAAGTCACTGCTCAATTCCCTCATAGTTTGATTAAGATATCTACGAATGATTTATCTAAACCATTAGGTCGTATTTATGTTGGTAAATATACACCTGAAGGAAGGATCTCAAAAAAATGAATATGCATTTACTTATGTTAATAGAATTGTATTTTATGTAAAATTATTTGGTATTAAACAATAAAGCTATGTATGAGTCACAATCTTTTTATCCCTTTAAAAAAATGAAATTCAATACCCTCTCTCAGATCATTGTGCGGGCTTAGTATTACCCCGCACAATGTTGATCTGATCTACGGGTCATATTACATTGCTGACGTCATAATGCGTGGATGACGTCATGCATACACCACGCGTTTTAACTTAAAGCCTAGGCAAAGAGGGTTCGGACCATTTAGCCACTAATTTAGACCATGTAGCCACTGATAGCCTCGCAGAGTTAGAGCCTCGCCAGAGTTAGATAAAATGCCGGCAAAACAGTATTAGTTACAAGTTAGATCATAATTAAATAATTAAGAGTAGGATTCGACGTGACGCCCATCAGTATCCCTGCACAGCTGAAATCGTTCCGCAGCATTTCTAAACACATTCTGGAGCATTTGCGGGGTTATGTTATCTGTAGCAGTTCGTATACGTGTACGTAAGTTTTCAAGACTCGTAATCTTCGTCTGATAGACGTGCGATTTGATAAAGCCCCATGCAAAGAAATCTAAAGGGGTTAAATCTGGTAATCTCGCTGGCCAAGGTCTTTTGTTGCTTCCGCGTCCGATCCAGCGATTTGGAAAACGTCCATTTAGATAATCCTGAACAATTTTGGCATAGTGACAAGGAGCACCATCATGTTGATAGACGACGGGGATAGGATGGAGTTCCAGGCAGACTTAAAGCGTTTGAATATCAAAATATCAGGTCCGCTACTGGCGGAACAAAGACACACCTCAAAAACATTGGATGCAATAAGTTCAATAATATGGTGCCGGCATGCAATATTTAGTAAGTCTTCTCCAAGCTTTTGTTCTATTTGTGCAGTAGCTCCCTTTTTAGGACCCGTGTTCGTGGCAGTTGTGTCAAAGCACACACCTTTAATGCGATCAATTAAGTTCCAGTCCTTTAAACATTCGACAACAGCTGTTGCAATGTCTACTCCTGTGCCAGACTCGAGTTTGGGTACTGCAAGCAACTTTGATTTGCCTCCTCCTGACACTAACACTGCTAATCTTTCAACTTTTTCATTTCCAGTTAAATCGATTATCATTTTTCCATCCCACTGCACCATTAAAGAACATTCAGGATTAAAGGATTCTTTTAAATCTTTTAAGATTTTCTCACGTACATTCATTCTCTTTCGACGAACTGTACTTCTGCTTATGGACAAGTCATCAAGATCATGATCTAATACAGAGGCAGCAGCTGATAGCACATATACGGCCTGTCTATCAGAAATATTCGATCTATCCAGTGCAACTGCAACGTCTCGTGTTACAAGTTTCTACTTACTTGGTTTGCTAGGAACCTTCTTGCCTGCATTATTTTTTGATGCCGTGTTAGTTTTACACAACATTGTTTCATCTTCACTACTCGTGCTCATTGCTTCATCTTCACTACTCATGCTACTTGATGAAGTCAATTTGGCAGACTTTGTTTCTTCCTCCTTTTTCTTACTTTCCCTACGTGCTAACCGTTCTTTAGCTGACTCTCTCTTCCTTTTACGATCTTCTTTCTCTGATAATGCTTTGTCAACGTTAGCCATATATCCTTTTCTTCCCTTCTGTTTTTGAGCTTGGAGGAATTCTCTGTCTTCTTTAATCTTGATCATCTCGTGCGCTTTTTGGTTAGCAATATCAAAGAGATCGTTTAAACTGTCCTGAAACAATCTCTCTTTCTCACGCTGAGTTTCGGAGCACTGGAATTTT
The DNA here is from genome assembly GCA_023014485.1 of Bathynomus jamesi. Lineage (NCBI taxonomy): Eukaryota > Metazoa > Arthropoda > Malacostraca > Isopoda > Cirolanidae > Bathynomus > Bathynomus jamesi. The sequence goes on from JAJOZX010002110.1 coordinate 25,043, forward strand.
AATTTTTGGAGCGTTCTACATTCCGTATATACTTTTTCAATCATTGGTATAACATTATAATCAGCTCTTGTTGGAATTCTAGCTCGTTCCCAAAATTCAACTACCTCTATGTAAACTGCTTTAGAAGCTTCTCTTAGAGTTTTCTTTTCCTTAAGTAAATAAAAAAGACGACGGAGCACCACACCTTTGGAAGGAAGTTTTCTCCCGCATATCATTTCAATTGGTTGTCCAATGAGCCATATTTCGGTATTTCTGCGAGTTTTCATTGAGGAACTTGCCATTTCTAATATGATTATTCACTATTGCAACACTGCAAACGAACTGCAAACAATACACTTCAAATGACTGCAAACAATACACTGCAAACGACTGCAAACAATACACTGCAAACGACAGGTTGGCAAAAGACTGAGGCTTGTGAATAAAAAATACGATTGTTATAGAACGCCCTTTCAACACGTTTACGCAAGATGAGCGCTTAATGGGAAAAGTGACGAAATCTATTTCAAGGAAAAACGTGAATAAAAGTATGAACAGAACAGATGCGATTCTTGCCTCACCGTGTTCAGTACCGCTCATACAAGATGTGCTTCGGAATATTTAACCACAATAAGCATACAAAAATCTATATTATGCCAAAAAAAAATGATATATATCGAAATATTTTTCGTAAAGACACAATAAATCTATATTATGGGGAAGAAGCAAAAAAGGTTTTCAAAAACATCTAAATTCAAATGCGATGTGGCACCACTTAGAATTTTTTGATCTTATTAAAATTTTATATTTAGAGTTTTTTCAACATAGGTAACAATTTTAGGGGGTAAGACCTACGAATTTTCAACATTTATTGTTTTGAACCACCCTAATATATATATATATATATATATATATATATATATATATTAATTGGTTAAAATGACAACTGAGGATCGACATTCGCTCATTTGAAGGATTTGGTGGGGGAGAGAACTGGTTTCCGCTCTCTCCCTGCCCTGGTAGCATGGTTGATCAGAGACTTTTTACAAGAACCTGTCTAGATGGTTCTTGAAACTATTCAGGTTGGTGTGTTGGAGGTTCTTCAGTTTTTTGGCAGTACATTAAAAAGTTTTGGGCCTCTTATTCTTATTGGGCCTCGTTTTCATGGCTCCCCTGTCCCACCGGAGCTGGAACAGTACAGAATCTAACTCTTCTCTCATTCCAGTGTGTTTCTATTTCATTTCTAAGATTAGGGACACAAGCCTCAAGTATTTTCCATGTGTATATTATTGTGTACCGCTCACGTCTTCTTTCCACGGAGGAGAGTTTTAGGGGTTGTAGTCGAAACCAGTAATCTTCATTTTTCGTTTCCTCTATCTTAGACGTAAATGTCCTTTGTATAGCTTCAATGTTTGCAATGTCTCCTTTTTCTGTGTGGGCTTGTGAGTACTGAGTAGGGCTGTCCGGGTCTATCACTTTCGGGTCGGGTCCGGGTCTGGGTCATTTTTCTAATTTACCTTCGGGTCCGGGTCCGGGTCATTTTTCTAATTTACTTTCGGGTCCTGGTCCGGGGCCGGGTCGGACCCGAAAGTTCACTTTCAGGTCCTGTCGGGTCTTTCAGATATGACCAGGGTCTGGGTCGGGTCCATTATTAAAAATGTAATAATTGTAATCTGGTATAGGATAGGTAATAAGACTGTTACCGTAGCTACATTAACATGTTTTCTGAAACATAGTAAAACATTATATGGCTATACGGTAGTAGCCTAACCATATATATTAATTAATCCGATTTTGGAAATGTTTGAAAGTAGGTGTATTAATTGTATTAATATTTAAGAGTAACTAGGTATAGTTATACATGCATTGATAAGGGGCAAAGTACGATGTATGATTGCTCTCTTCAGCACCCTTACTCTAAATTTTAATTAATTTTGTGAAGACAAATTCTATATTTTTTTGAGTGAACTCAAATGGAAATTATCATCTTCTTACATTAAAATTAAATACTTTGTTTATCTTAAAAAACAAAATAAAACCGATAATATGAAATAATTAAAGTCATTTGGTAGTAATATTGTCTTTATATTTTGAGGGCAACATATTCTGTGAACTCCTTTAAAACAGATATTGATACAGCGGCATAGCCTATACTATTTCTCCTAGAATCTATATATATATATATATATATATATATATATATAAATATACCGGGTGTCCGAGAATTATCTGTACAATTTTTGGCTGTTATTAAAGTCAACCATGAAGTGTAGAAATTCCAGTGTTGTCCCATTTTACAGAGAATCTCATTAAGTTTTTTCTGATACCACGTTTTGACAAGTTTTTTAGAAATGTACGCGGGTGACAGACATTGATGATTTAAAAGCAAGAATCACAGCTGCTATTGAGCGAATTGATGTGGATATGCTGCAGCGTACATGGCAACATTTGGAGTATCGATTGGATGTTTTGCGAATCACTAATCGCAGTGGCGTATCAAGGGAGGGGCGAGAGGGGCGACCGCCCCGAGCGGCACTTCCCGAGGGGCGGCAAATTACTGTCAGGCGGGTGCAGTACGCAAAATTTTGGGTTTTTATGTTTTAAAATGCAACCCTTCGTACCTTTTGAATCAGTCCAAAGATGAAGAAATTAATACCAAGGTCAATAATTTTTCTTCCATCTACAATGACATTAATCCAGGAAGTCTACTGGAAGAAATAAAGCGTTTGCGCAGACATTTGCTCAGTTTCGAAAGCATAAGCGTCGACGATGATCCAAAGAACTGGGATATGTTAAAACTACTTCAGTGGATCGTTAAATGGGATCTAGTGGAATCTTTGCCTCATATGACAATTGCCCTCCAAATCTGTCTAACTACATGCATGTCCGTGGCAAGTTGCGAGCGAAGTTTCTCGAAACTGAAACTTATAAAAACTTACCTCAGGTCAACTATAAGTCAATCTAGACTGAGCAATTTGGCGATTATTTCAATTGAACGCGAAGTTGCAGAGACAATGGACATAGAAAAAATCATTCGTGAATTTTCTGTTATGAAAGTCCGAAAATTTAACTAGGCATTATACATTATATAGTTATTGTTAAAATTAAGTAGTATATTATGTACGGTACATTATGTAGTATTGTTACAATTGAAGTTGCTTTATTTAAGTTTTTCTTCCAATAAAAGTTTAGTTTTGTTTAGAAGTGTATTTTTGTAAAGGAATTTTTTTTTAAATTTAAAATTTTTGCAGGGGGGGGGCGGCATTTTCGCCCCGAGCGGCAAAAAGTATTGGTACGCCTCTGCACTAATGGTGCACATATCGAATGTTTGTAACAACGTTACTTTAATAGAAGAAACTTTTGAAAATACAAATTCTAAATAATCTTGTTTAAGAATTTTACGTGTGTTATCAACAATTTTATTAAAAGATGAAATTGTACAGATAATGTTCGGACACACTGGAATTTCTAAAAAACTTGTCAAAACTTGGTATCAGAAAAACTTAATGAGATTCTTTGTAAAATGAGACAACACTGGAATTTCTACACTTCATGGTTGACTTTTAATAACAACCAAAAATTGTACAGATAATTCTCGGACACCCTGTATATAAAATTATTTATTTATATATATATATATATATATATATATATATATATATATATATATATAATATATATATATATATATATATATATATAGATATATAAATTATTTTATAGATATATATATTATATATTATATATATATATATATATATATATATAATATATATATATATATATTATATACATATATATATATATATACACAAAACATTATATGGTGCTCCTTTAGTATGTGGTCTACAGACAAATTCACACTTTAGTATGCGGTCTACAGACAAATTCACACTTTAGTATGCGGTCTACACCAATTTGTTTTTTAAATGTAGTTAAAGAAGGTTGAAATGACAATCTTACTTGAAAAAAATTTATTGAAAAGTTAAAAACATAAAAAGTTTAAATGTAAGTGTACCTTCTTAGCTTGTTTATTGATTGCTTGTTTACATCCCAATGTCAGTCGCCCTTGGCGATTGGTTAGGTTTAGTAATGATATTTTCGTTAGTTTTAACGAAAATATCTTGACTAAACCTAACCAATCGTAGGTAGACCGCATACTATAGTAGCACCGGCAATTGAATTGTTTACAACTTTACTGTTTCAAATTTCTCAAGCTACTGATGTTAAACAATCATTTTGAATTTCAAGGTCAAATAGGGTCTAAGTCATGTGAGTGAGTCATTTAGCGAAAAAAAAGAGCGGCAGAATGCGTGAGCAGGCACAAATTTAAGGAAAAAAACCTGTAGACTGCACTTTGAAAAAAGTAGAGCGCGGCAGAATTTGTAGACCGCATACTAAAGGAGCACCCATTATATATATATATATATATATATATATTATATATATATATATATATATATATATAATATATAAAACTCTGCCTGTGGGTGGAGAAGCTAGCCCATTCCCCAGCCGGTCCCAAGCCCGGATAAAAGAGGAGGGTTGGCGTCAGGAAGGGTATCTGGCCGTAAAATTTAGTGCCAAAACAAGGAGGATGGCACGCGGACCAAAGAAGGCTCAAGAGAGAAGACTGGCATGGTATGGGCGTGTAATGTGAAGAGACGAGAACTACGTTGGGAGGAGGGTGTTATCTATGGAAGTGCCCGGGAGGAGGAAGAAAGGAAGACCGAGGATGAGGTGGAGAGATCGCATCAGGATGGCCATGAGCGAGAAGAACCTGACGGAGGAGATGGCGCAGGATAGAGAGGAGTGGAGAAGTATCCGCAACAGCGACCCCATATAAATGGGACTAATAATGCTGCAGAAGAAAAAATATATATATATATAATTATATATATATATATGTATATATATATATGATGAATAAAATCACGAAGGAAAGGAAACACAGAATGGTGCTCAAGCGCTTTCGTCTAATGACATCCTCAGGAACACTGAAGTACATAGAAGGTTACAGCCTATATATAGGTTACAAAAAAAAAAAAAAAATTAAAAATTAAAAGATTGTGGGATGGGCATACAACTTTGTAAGGAAACACTATCGATTTTTAGCACAAGATATATATATATGTACGCTTCTTAACTGAAATTTTTTTATTAGTTCTATTTACACTATTTTATTTGAGAAGACTTTATTCCCCAACACCGTTCGATCGCGAAAACAATACTGCGTCTAATAATGATTGCGAAAGAGAATTTCTTTGCGGGTTCAGAATGAAGCTTAGAGCGACGGAGAACAATCTTTCAACGCTACTGTATCACACCTGAATCAAACTTCGCACTCAGTGACACAGTTTGAATTCGTCCTTCCTTCTGGAGAAGTCTTTCCTTTTGTCGCAATTCTTTTTCAATGGGGTCCGCGGCAGAGGTCTCGTCCGAAGAACTTTCTTCCTCTGCAACTATATTATTATTTGTAAAATTACAATCATTATCATCATTTCTGGCAATAATAATAATACTGTCTGTTGCAATGGATACAACTTGTGTAGATCCCAAGTCGTACTCGGTTAACACAGACTGAATGGTTTGTTTCAAAACATCTATGAAATTAATTATTTATTACTGATTTAGATTTAAAGTAACATTCTTTTACATATACTGTAATATTGTACGATATATATAATATATATATATTAATATATATTATATATCGTACAATATTACAGTATATGTAAAAGAATGTTCCTGAGGATGTCATTAGACGAAAGCGCTTGAGCACCACTTTGTGTTTCTTTTCCCTTCGTGGTTTTATTCATCATAAATATTTTTCACGTGTCACTTTCGTGAAATAATTTTCATATATATATATATATATATATATATATTATATATACAGGTTCTACACTCTCCAACCCCAAATATTTTTCTCTGTGGTGATTTTAATTTCCCATTCATGAAATATAAAAGGATAGGAAAAAATATATGTATCCACCAGGACAAGGGGGGCACACGAGAAGACCAGGAGCAGGTAAAAATGCTACTAGCTTTAGCTGATGAATTTATGTTAACGCAAGAAATAACAGAAAACACAAGAAAAAACAACTGCCTAGATTTGGTATTCACAAACAACAGTAATCTAATTGATAATGTAGAAATCTCCCCAACTATGATATCAGACCACAATATCATTGAAATAACAACTAATATAAAGGCAACAGGAAAGGAAAGAACACGCTGCAATCGCTGAGCCCCTATACTGGATATGTAGACGATCATTAGACACGGGAGAAATACCGGGCATCCTGAAGAGCGCGAACATAGTCCCAATATATAAAGGAGGAGATCGATCCGAGGCCAAAAACTATAGGCCAGTGTCGCTTACATCTCATCTCACTAAAATATTTGAAAGAATAGTTAGACAGAAAATCTATGACTTTTTGGAAACTCATAAAAAATTCAATGATAACCAACACGGGTTTCGGTCAGGCAGATCATGCCTATCACAACTAATGGAACACTACAACAACATTATTGATTCACTTGAAAGTAATGAAAACTATGATGTACTATACACAGACTTTGCTAAAGCGTTCGACAGTGTGACCACGGAATCATAATACATAAACTGAAATATATGGGAATAACAGGAAAAGTAGGGAAATGGATATATAATTTCCTTAGTGAGCGGAGGCAAGTCGTTACAGTACAAGGAGTATCTTCATCAGAATCAGAGGTCCTCAGCTCAGTACCACAAGGAACAGTATTAGCTCCACTACTCTTCATAATCATGCTAACTGATATAGATGAGGACGTTACCAGAGACAGCACAGTAACATCCTTTGCGGATGACACAAATATTAGTAGAAAAATAAGAAACCCAGAAGCCATAGGATCTCTACAAACCGACATGAACAAAATCTACAAGTGGACTGAAGACAGCAATATGAAGTTTAACACCGAGAAATTTCAGCTATTACGGTACGGAAAAAGAGAAGACCTAAAGTGCATGGAATATTATACCCCAAATGGACAGGAAATTCAGAGAAATTCCAGAGCAAAAGATTTAGGGGTTGTAATGACAGATGATGCGAAATTTGAAACACAAAATAAGATAGCAGTAAACAGAGCAAAGAGAATAACGAGTCAGATATTGAGAACCTTTAAACGAAGGGATAGGAATGTAATGATTCCTCTACTGAAAACCCTGATCATACTCAAATTAGAATACTGCTCGGTCCTAACTTCCCCATATAAAAATGAAGACATTAGACAGCTGGAGGGGATCCAAAGAAGCTTCACAGCCAAGATCAATGGGTGCAAAGAACTAAATTACTGGGAAGGGTTACGAGAACTAGATCTATATTCACTGGAAAGGAGAAGAGAGAGATACACCATTATTTACACTTGGAAAATAATGGAGAAACTAGTCCCTAATCTTACTCTGAATCCCATAACTCCCCAAACAACGATGGAAAGTAGAAGCGGTAGACTGTGTCGTATTCCCAAATTGAAGGCGAGACAGGGAACATCCTTAACCCTGAAAGAAAATAGTTTTGTAGTGAGAGGACCAAAACTGTTTAATCAGTTGCCCAAAGACCTAAGAAACACGAAGGGAGTTGCAGTGGAAATCTTCAAAAGAAGACTAGACGCCTGGCTCAGAACAATCCCCGATGAGCCGGGCGTACCTGGCTATGTGAGGTGGAGAGCGCAAGAATCCAACTCACTACTTCACCAGGCCAACTCGAGAGGAGGGGCGACAAGCTTGACCTTCGCGAAATGAGAAATCATCGCGCAGAACCATTGAAATCTCTATAAAATGTACAATTTGATAGAGAATTCAAATATGTTTTTACACTAAATAAATAAAAGGCTCATAAATAATCTGTGATAATTTTATAACTTTATTTTAAATATTTTAGGAGTTATGCGGTTATTTCTACAGATTGCGAAAATTTCAGTTTTTCTCATTATGTAATATCTTCTTTTTTCTCTTTTTCAGAATTTGTTTAGATTTAAAATTTTTCGTTAATACCTCTAAATATGCCATTCTCACATGAAGATAAAATAATTATAAAGCATTATAGAGTTGAAAAAGGTTATAGTGCAAGGAAATTACTTTCTGAATTCGATTATAAAGGATGGACTAGATCAGGTTTAGATTACTTATTGAGAACTGTCGATGAAACAGGAAGCATTGAAAGGAAGGTTGGTAGTGGGCGACCAAAATCAGTTAGAGTAGATGAAAATATTCAGAAAGTGGAGGAACGTATCCTTAGTCAAGAGGATCGACCTGGTAGCCACATGACACCTGCTCAAATATCAAAAGAACTAGAAATATCAGAATCAAGCGTAAGAAGGATTATCAAATCTGATCTGCAATTTAAACCATTTAAAAGAGTGTATGGACAAAGATTGTCAGAAGTAAACTGTCAGAAAAAAGTTGAGAAATCCAAACGTATTTTACGTATAATAACTGAAGATAAACTTTCCAAGACATTTTTTACGGATGAAAAACGTTTTACGGTAGAGCCACCAAGAAACTCACAGAATGACTGGGTTTATTCTGATGTTGCGAAGGAAAATGAAATCCAAGATGAAAGACTGTACGCAACAAGGAGTCACTTTTCTTCTAGCGTCATGGTTTCTGTTGGAGTGTCCAAGTTGGGAAAAACTTCAATATTTTTTATTGAGCCAGGAGTGAAAATTAATGCTCAATATTATTCAAATACCCTGCTTGAGAAAATGCTTCCAGAAATGAGAAACTTGGCTAGTCAAGGTTACTTTATTTTTCAACAAGATGGTGCAACATCCCATACTGCCAAAACAACCATCGAATATTTGAAAAAGAATGTGCCTGAATTTCTGGAACCGAATAATTGGCCACCTAACAGCCCTGACCTAAACCCTGTAGACTACGGAATATGGGAAAACTTGGCAGAGAGAGTGTATAGGAACAGAATAAGGGATGTCAGTCATTTGCGTGAGTTGATTATCGCAAAATGGGCAGAGCTCCCCCAAGAGCAAATAAATCGAGCAATAGACGAATTCAGACCAAGATTAAAAAGTGATAGAAATGCAAGGGAATCATATTGAACAGTTCTTTTAATTTTATTAAACTAAAAATTATCTACAGTATATCGTAAAAAAATTTTCATGTTAAGTAGGAGAATCTCACTTTTTAGTTAATTATTAATAAAATTAACAATTCTGAAGATATCGTCATAAAAATTTAAAGAATGATAGGTGATTACTTATACTTTATTGTGTAAAAAATTGAACTTAATTAGCTAAATGGTTTTGTTTTAATAAAGGTTTGAATTTGGTTTAGTTTTTTTTTACAGACCCTGTATATATATATATATTTGTGTGAAATGTAAAATAATTTTTTGTGTGAAATGTAAATAATTTTTACCTGTATACGAGCAGTGAAGTTCCTTGACAGCCAATGTTTTCACTTCAATTTTGTTTGCAAAGTCATATTGGGCTTGAATACCTAAAAATCCTCTATCTAAGCGGCTGCAACAATCTACTTTTAACTGAAACATTTTTTTAAGAAGTATTTTTAACTTATTTTTTTCAGCTATTGCTCTATCGAGAGTCAAAGTAGCAAGATTTTTTCTGTTCATGTTTATATTCATTGCAGATAGAAATGGTTCAACCAAAATTTTAAGTCCAATATCTTCTACAATGCTAAAAGGCATTGTCACCCACGAAATAAGGCCATTTTCTAAAGTTTTGTTATGAAGTTGCGGGTGAACTCCAACTTTAAAAAAGTTTTTAACACTAGTTTGGCCTACATTCATTCCCTTGGTTTGTATTTGAGTTTTCGAAGTACTGCTAGTGCTAGGTAGGCTTTTATCATGATCCTCAACTTTATGATATACTCGTATGTCTGGATGACACGATTTTAGGTGTCGCTTTAGGTTTGTCACATGATTGCCACTATACACTTTTCCACACTTTTCAATTTGGCATGGAGATGTTTTATCAATATTAATATATTTAAAATATTAATTTGTAAGGCTAGTTTTTTTCTACCACTCCCCACCGAAAAAAGACCTTGTAAAGTCATTGCAAATTCAAATAAATTGCAAACGAAGCACTGGAGACCAACCAATGTACACAATACACAACTCATAAACAAGAAATAAAATATATAAGGATTAGGCTATTCTTTCGTCACCGTTAACTCTCCACTTCCAGTGAGTCATTTGGAGGGTGGAGTGATAATTTAATACATTGTTGCCAAATCTAAAGGCGCACAATTTTAAAATTCACTTTCAGGTCCGGGTCCGGGTCTTTTCTATCGGGTCCGGGTCCGGGTCTTATCTCACTTTCGGGTTAAACCCGGGTCTGGGTCCGGGTCAGTGTCCGACCTGCCAGCCCTGGTACTGAGCAATACTCAGTTATTGGTAAGACTAAATTGTGGTAACCTTTGGTTTTGTTTCCGCCTGAATTGTTCATTCTGACGAAGGTCAAGCTTTTCACTTCACCTTAGACCTACAGTTTTACGTGGAATCCGAACCACGCCCCACCAGCAGCCCAGCGTCTTAACCACTAGGCCACCAGGGTACCCATTTAGCTACCAACCACTTTCTTTATTGTGTAGAAGGATGAATAGCTGGGTTTTGCTGCTCTCCGGCTGCCGTCACCGGGTCTCGATCCCGGGGCCGATAGATTCGTAGTCAGCGACGCTAACCACTACACCACCGAGGCGCATAATTTTAGCCCGATTTTTTCCTTTCTGCTGTGGAAGTTTCTCCAGATAATTTCCATTTTTTTTCTAGCTGTTGTGATTTTAATGTTATAGTATTCTCTGAATTCTGCATCTAATAACGTTATCACACCATGGTCCATGTGTTATAATTTTTGTATATAGCATTATTATTTTGTGTACCTTATGTTACTATAGTATTATATTTTCTCCAGGTATAGGTATTCCATAAAATACTATATAATGTAAAGATTGATAAAAGATAATAAAGAAAACATAAATAATATATCAGAGTCAATCATGGATAATGGTCTTGGATAAAAGCAACCTTTAATAATAGTTGTCTTCTCGGTACATATTGTAATTTAAAGAGGTGTATATAACTTAGTAACTTATCTTTGCCTTAAATTACTAAGTTAACTTTCTAAGTTAACTATCGTTAAACTTAATCTTAAAGCAATTCATATAGTTGACTCTGTTTAGTATAATGGTACTAAGTAATTTTTATGTTTGTTATTTTGCAGTTATTCAGTAGATGTCAGTAGAAGTTTTAGTAGATTAAAGCCTAAGTTGAATTGAGTTTCATTTGGGTAATTCTCATTTCACCATGATTTGTAGGTTTGATGTTATCTGTTTGGCTTGCAGTGTCTTGTACCCACCATTCTGTAGCACTTGTTGTTACCATATCTTATAAGTTGGACTTTTTCTTCGTTGAACTTCATATTGTTGTCTTCTGCCCACTGGAATAATGTTTCAATGTTGTTTTTGTAATTTTTCTTTGTCATCCTCATTTGATATTTCTTTGCATATCTTCATGTGCATATCTACACAATATGACACTGTCATTAATATCTGCATCACATCTGCAATCATTATTATAAAGAGCAAGGGAGCTAATCCTGTACCTTGTGGGACAAAGCTCACTACTTCCGAGACCTTGATTTTACTCAATTTACTACCACTCTTTCTGTTCTTTTGGTCAGGAAATTAAATATCCATCGTCCCAGCTTTCCAGTAATTCCTGTATTTTTAAGTTTATGTGATATAATTCCATGATCATATTTATCGAAGGATTTAGAAAAATCAGTAAATATTACATCTTTGTAATATTTAATCCAGTACCTCTCGAAATGTGTAGTTATAATGCTGCCAATTATACCTACATATTCCTGTTTTTGAAAGAAAATTCAGAGTGCAGTTTGTTCAAAGCCTGTGGGTGATGAAAACATTTTGCATCCATATTCGTATTCTGCGTGCAAAAATCTACCGTAATCACTAGTGATGTAGCGGATGTCATTTTTTTCACATCCGCGGATGCGGATGCGGATGAGGATGTTTGATTTCAACATCCGCGGATGCGGATGCGGATGCGGCTGTCTACATTTTCGTTATTTTTAGGATATATTCGAGATTTGTTGTGTTTAACGTATATAATAAGTTATTATATAGAGAGAGCTGTAGCTATAATGTAGTATAATTGATTAATTGTACAATAATTGCTGTATTTTTCTCTGAACATATAAAATAATATCAAGCATCTAACTAATATAGAAATCAATTAGTGAATTCGTCTGCAAATAAATTCGTTATATTTTGTTGAGTTTCAGCCACAATTAGAAACCATAATTGTGTTACCAGGATGCGAGACGTGAACCCAACTCAAATGCACCCCACCGACCTCTTTCCCCAACCTCCACCCTTATAGAAAGAGATCTTTAATTAGCTTGATAACTATTTATATTAAGTTTAAAGTTTTATTAGGCATATTATAAATGAGTAATTACAATAAAGTAAACTAAGATGTTCATCGTTTAATGTTCAAACTTAATTATAGGAAGGTTATGCTTAAGGAACATTAATTTTTCTGCCTTTTCTGCTGCCAGTCTGTTTCTCTTTTCATCATATATTAATCCAGCACTGCTAAATAATCTCTCGCTTGGTACGTTTGTTGGAGGACAGGCTAAATGTTTCCTTGCAAGTTTACTCAAGTATGGATAGATATTCTGCGTATTTTTCCACCAACTAATAGGATTGTCACATGCAGCCAGGCGTTTTTCTTGGTGATAGCTCTCGATCATTTTTACTACATCTTTTGACATCGCGTAGGTCTCGTCATTGCTGCTTGACTCAAGAAATTGAGAGACAGATTCTGTGATAGATTTGCTTGTTGAAGGTGTTGGTTCTGTCACTGAAACTTTTATTCTTTTGGTGGGTGGCGAAGCGACAGATTCAAGAGATTGAAGCTCTTCAACTGCTTTGCCAAGTGATGATTTAACTCGTTCTAATGTACTGGTGAAAATAACAGCTTTGTAACGTGGATCTAAGTAGGTTGCAAGAGAGTAACTTCATACAAGAACAGCCTCTCGTCTTGTCGCTTGCATCACTTTTGCGCACAATGAACTAGTTCTATTAATATAGTAAAATTTGATAATTTCCGCTTATTAATGACGTTTTATCTCAACGGTCCACATCCGTACGACATCCGCAGTCCAAAGTGCGGATGCGGATGCGGATGCGGATGCGGATGCGGATGTGACCTACATCAATAGTAATCACCCTATTTTACGTGAGGAACAGGAAAAAAGTTCAAATTTGTTGTCTAGTGTTATTTGCGTAATCGTTCGCCCCATCTTTTAATGGACCAATACTCTCTTTACAATGCATTTTTTCCCCAACCGTGTAGAAGTATTTTGTATTATTTTTTGTTTTCTGCTATTTTGTTTTCGTCCTCGTTTGTCTTATGGATAAATGTTTGTTTTAGGTCCACTTCTATTTCGCACAGTTTTTTCTATTGTTTGAGTCTCCTTGTTTCCATTGTCTAAGCAATGTCCTGATTCTCCTCTCGAGCTTAATACATTTTCTTATTTGTCTCTTCGAAACTTTTTTCAGCAGTATGGATTTAGTTTCGTTTTATATTTTTATATTACAGGTAATATTTCTTTTGGAGTCTTCTCGTGAAGTAGCAATTCCCAAATTACTTTCTTTAAATCTTCATTTACATTTTCCTAATCTAAAATCCCAATTTAAGCCTTTCCCTTAAACGTATATCGAGATGATGCGTTTTTCTTCTCCTGATTGCTGACTTCATTTGTATATCCATTAAGTTATAATCAGAGACACTTGTGCATGTTACTTTTTTATTATTATGTCATTATTTAAATACAAAACGTCCTCTTTTCTAGTCGCTTCACGGATTTTCTGGGTAAGAGCATAATGTTTCATAATATCTAATCGCATAATTGCCAGGATTCTGTCATCTTTAGTAATGTTAGCATGAAACTTCTCAACATATATAACGTCGTCATTTTCTTCCATGATTTGAATGGAAAGTTAAAATCTCCACAAATTAGAATATTTGGTGTTTGGGTTTGAGGCATATGAAATCTGTGATGGTTTCGAGAACTACACGTTTGCAGGTATTTAATTTTGAGTCTGTATGGTCAGGGTATCTGGATGGCTTTTTATATATGTGTGTATAATAAAGTTACAAGGTTAATAACACTGTTCAAGAAAGTACTTCTCCTTTTGAATATGGGTGATTTGTATCTTCTTTATCACGCTGATTACGAAAATGAAAACAGATGTTTTCTATCACCCAGAGTTCTTGAGGGATTTGCAATTTAAAACCCTTTGAGATCGAGATAGCATCCCTTAGTTTAAAATTTAAATCATAATACGAGATTTGTTGTTAGTCATTTATTTTGTATAAAATCTTTATATTATACATATTATTATTTATATTTGCATGTTTATATATAATATACATATATTTATTTAAGTATACTGTAATATACACACATCATATATACATATATATACATATATATATATGAATAGAAACGACATAAGTATTAAGGAACGTTTCTGCACACGAGGAGGAGAGATAACGAAATAATGAAAAAATGAGGCGAACCGCCTGGGAATCGAACCCAGGGCCTTCCAATTGCCGGTCGGACGCTCTACCATTATGCTACGGACCTCACTCAATCACAAATCGAAATTCTCCCAAATAGGGCAGAAACCAATGCCCTCAGAGAGCACCCTCGCAAATCGTGAATATGCGCAAATAACTGCAATGACCGCGCAGTATATAAATGAATAGAAACGACATAAGTATTAAGGAACGTTTCTGCACACGAGGAGGAGAGATAACGAAATAATGAAAAATGAGGCGAACCGCCTGGGAATCGAACCCAGGGCCTTCCAATTGCCGGTCGGACGCTCTACCATTATGCTACGGACACTCACAATCACAAATCGAAATTCTCCCAAATAGGGCAGAAACCAATGCCCTCAGAGAGCACCCTCGCAAATCGTGAATATGCGCAAATAACTGCAATGACCGCGCAGTATATAAATGAATAGAAACGACATAAGTATTAAGGAACGTTTCTGCACACGAGGAGGAGAGATAACGAAATAATGAAAAATGAGGCGAACCGCCTGGGAATCGAACCCAGGGCCTTCCAATTGCCGGTCGGACGCTCTACCATTATGCTACGGACCTCACTCAATCACAAATCGAGGTCCGTAGCATAATGGTAGAGCGTCCGACCGGCAATTGGAAGGCCCTGGGTTCGATTCCCAGGCGGTTCGCCTCATTTTTCATTATTTCGTTATCTCTCCTCCTCGTGTGCAGAAACGTTCCTTAATACTTATGTCGTTTCTATTCATTTATATACTGCGCGGTCATTGCAGTTATTTGCGCATATTCACGATTTGCGAGGGTGCTCTCTGAGGGCATTGGTTTCTGCCCTATTTGGGAGAATTTCGATTTGTGATTGAGTGAGGTCCGTAGCATAATGGTAGAGCGTCCGACCGGCAATTGGAAGGCCCTGGGTTCGATTCCCAGGCGGTTCGCCTCATTTTTCATTATTTCGTTATCTCTCCTCCTCGTGTGCAGAAACGTTCCTTAATACTTATGTCGTTTCTATTCATTTATATACTGCGCGGTCATTGCAGTTATTTGCATATATATATATATATATGATGAATAAAACCACGAAGGAAAGGAAACACAAAATGGTGCTCAAGCGCTTTCGTCTAATGACATCCTCAGGAACACTGAAGTATATAAAAAGGTTAAGCCTATATATAGGTTACAGAAAGAAAAAAAGAAAAATAAATAACATACATACACACACACACACATATATATATATATATATACATACATATCTATATATACAAATAATACATACATACATATATATACAATAAACAGAGAAGTAAAAATAATAATTAAAAATTAAAACCTTAAAGGATTACCAATGAGGCGTACAGATTGTAAGGAAAAATATCGATTTTTAGCACAAGATCAAATGGATTATAAAAATACAAATTTATACTGGGACTCTGCCGGGTTTTAACACAATGCTGCCTATGGTCAGGTTTCGATATATATAAAAAAAAAAAAAAAAAAATGAAAATTAAAAGTTAATCGATTTTTAGCACAAGATCAAATGAATTATAAAAATACAAATTTATACTAGAACTCTGTCCGGGTTTTAACACATTTCTGCATATGGTCAGGTTTCGATATATATAAAAAAATAAAATGCAAATTAAAAGTTAATAAAGTAGAAGACAAGTTTACCAAAGATTTAATGTTTTACACTTCTTATCTAAGTCTGCTTTAAAGGAATTCAACATAACAGGATCGAGTTGAAAAAGACCTTTGCTTATGTTGAAGTATTTGAAAGTTGGATAATGGCAGACTCAAGAATATTTCTATTAACAATGTTGCTGAATGGAATAAAACTGAAGCATTATTCCAATCAATACAGTGGGCTAACTCTGACAAATGGACAAAAAGGGCACTGGACAACTGTCCTGTTCTAACGGAATATTGATGCTGTTTTATACGTGTGTGCAAATCCTTTCCGTCTGACCTATGTAAAAGGAATCACATTGTTTACAACCAATTTTATAGATAATGCCTGAATTATTGGTAGGGCTATTTTTACTATGATATTTTTCACAATATTGTTATATGAAAATACTACATTAATATCCAAAAGTTTAAGTACATTAGCAATGCCTAAAAAGCCCGGGAAAAATGGAAGTACTAAAATATTTTTGACAAAGTACGAGAGTTAATATTGACACGATAGAAAGTTCGTTTTGCCTTGTTGAGACAAGATTCCATAAACGCAGATGGATAACACAAATCACTTCCAATACCGTTGATTTTTTCCAATTCGGCATCGATGTATTCCGGACTGGCGATCCTAAGGGCGCGGAGAAACATTGATGAAAATATGGCCTTCTTAATGGGGGTATCATGTCCCGAGTAAAAGTGTACGTAGGACAAATTGTTTGTCGTTTTCCGATAGATACTAAACTTAAAACCTGGGCTTTCCCTATGTACACGCACATCCAAAAAGGGATTGAATTGTCTTGCTCAACTTCTAAAGTAAACTTAATGGAGGGGACTTGATCATTTAACTGAAGGAGGAAGCTATCCAGGTCACGATTCATGGGCCAGATACACAAAATATCATCGACGTACCGCAACCAAGGGATGCCAACCACCAGGATTCTCGGAATATAGGTAATTTCGAAAAACTCCATATAAATATTAGAGAGGAGGGGCGATAAGGGGTTGCCCATAGCCATCCCAAAAACTTGTTGATAATACTCGTTATTGAAAGTGAATTTACAGTCTTTGATGCAAAGCTTAATGAGTTCCAAAACAATGTGTGAAGGTAGTGGCAGGTCATACTTATGTAATTCTTGGGAGAGAAAGTCAAGCATATCGTCAATCGGCACTTTTGTAAACAATGAACAAACATCAAAACTAATCAATTTATCGTTAGTTTCAGTACGTACATTATTCAATTTTTCCGTAAGATCCATGGAATTTTTTACATGTGAATCAGAGATAGTTCCGAGAATGGGGGACAAGACTTTGACAAGCCATTTGGAGAGTTTATAAGTAATAGAGCCCACCGAGCTAATAATAGGGCGCATAGGGTTACCAGGTTTGTGGGTTTTAATAAGACCGTAAAGGTAGGGCAGAGCAGGTGAAGTGGACATGAAAAGCGGAATTAAGTTCTTATGATCTTTGAGAAGGCGTTTCAAGCCACTATTAAATGATTTGATGACGTCATCCTGCGGGTTCTTGTCTCAACAAGGCAAAACGAACTTTCTATCGTGTCAATATTAACACTCGTACTTTGTCAAAAAATATTTTAGTACTTCCATTTTTCCCGGGCTTTTTAGGCATTGCTAATGTACTTAAACTTTTGGATATTAATGTAGTATTTTCATATAACAATATTGTGAAAAATATCATAGTAAAAAATAGCCCTACCAATAATTCAGGCATTATCTATAAAATTGGTTGTAAACAATGTGATTCCTTTTACATAGGTCAGACGGGAAAGGATTTGCACACACGTATAAAACAGCATCAATATTCCGTTAGAACAGGACAGTTGTCCAGTGCCCTTTTGTCCATTTGTCAGAGTTAGCCCACTGTATTGATTGGAATAATGCTTCAGTTTTATTCCATTCAAGCAACATTGTTAATAGAAATATTCTTGAGTCTGCCATTATCCAACTTTCAAATAACTTCAACATAAGCAAAGGTCTTTTTCAACTCGATCCTGTTATGTTGAATTCCTTTAAAGCAGACTTAGATAAGAAGTGTAAAACATTAAATCTTTGGTAAACTTGTCTTCTACTTTATTAACTTTTAATTTGCATTTTATTTTTTTATATATATCGAAACCTGACCATAGGCAGAAATGTGTTAAAACCCGGACAGAGTTCTAGTATAAATTTGTATTTTTATAATCCATTTGATCTTGTGCTAAAAATCGATTAACTTTTAATTGCATTTTATTTATTTTTTTTTTTATATATATCGAAACCTGACCATAGGCAGCATTGTGTTAAAACCCGGCAGAGTCCCAGTATAATTTGTATTTTTATAATCCATTTGATCTTGTGCTAAAAATCGATTTTTCCTTACAATCTGTACGCCTCATTGGTAATCCTTTAAGGTTTTAATTTTTAATTTTTTTTATTATTTTTACTTCTCTGTTTATTGTATATATATGTATGTATGTATGTATGTATGTATTTGTATATATAGATATGTATGTATATATATATATATATGTGTGTGTGTGTATGTATGTTATTTATTTTTCTTTTTTCTTTCTGTAACCTATATATAGGCTTAACCTTTTTATATACTTCAGTGTTCCTGAGGATGTCATTAGACGAAAGCGCTTGAGCACCATTTTGTGTTTCCTTTCCTTCGTGGTTTTATTCATCATAAATATTTTTCACGTGTTACCTTCGTGAAATAATTTTCATATATATAAAATGTTTATTACTTTTATTCACGCGATGCCTGCCATTCCTTAAAATGCTCAAGCGAGCAAAATCCTAGCTTTACAGGACAACCAATGCCAATAATGGTGGATTTCACTACATACTGTATAACGACAAATGCTACTATGGAGAAACCAAGAGAAAAACAAATATAACTCGTCAAGTGTAACATTACGCCATTTCAGCGAAGAAATTTTTCTCTCACACTTTCGATTTTTACAAAAATATAACTGATGTAATAAGGGGCGTCACCGTGTCTTGGGCATTTGTGGGCGGAGAAAATTTGACCATGCTAACAAACTGATTAGTGATTGGTGGATGATTAAGTGCATTTAGGTTTTCACTTTGTTTTGGTATATGTTTGGTAGGGTGGATCGATTTTACATTTTTTTCGATTTCCATATTCTAATAGAGACAAAAACTTGCGCATGCATGAGAAAATAACCTCTGCAAAATCTTAGCTTAATAGGTAATCATCTTCTGCCCCCGGCAGAGCGATGAAAATCATATTTTAGTAGTCAAAAACGTATTTTTCTTATAATTTTTAAAATATTTCAATATGCATCAAAATTATTCCTAATAACTATAAAGTCGATGAAAAAGACCTCATATGATCGTTTTTCCAAGCGCGTTGTCCTACGTTAATATCTTTTGCCCCCGGCAACAACGTCAAATGTTGAAAAAATAGGTAATTTATATACATATTTTCAGATCGGCTCTTTGTCTTGAATAATGCATTTATATATTTCCCATAGCATTTATATCGTTGCTTAGGCATGAAATAACACACGCAAAATTTTATGACTCTAGGCTAGGGTTTAAAGGTCATCTCTGGTGAGTGCTGCCAACAGCAGCTGCCACTGACGCGCCAGTCGAAAGGGTGGAGCCATTCGTATGATTGAAATGAAACTACAAAGGCCAGTTCAGTGGATCATATGCCTATTACACGGCAAATGTTGAAAAAATAGGTAATTTATATACATATTTTCAGATCGGCTCTTTGTCTTGAATAATGCATTTATATATTTCCCATAGCATTTATATCGTTGCTTAGGCATGAAATAACACACGCAAAATTTTATGACTCTAGGCTAGGGTTTAAAGGTCATCTCTGGTGAGTGCTGCCAACAGCAGCTGCCACTGACGCGCCAGTCGAAAGGGTGGAGCCATTCGTATGATTGAAATGAAACTACAAAGGCCAGTTCAGTGGATCATATGCCTATTATACGGCAAATGTTGAAAAAATAGGTAATTTATATACATTTTCAGATCGGCTCTTTGTCTTGAATAATGCATTTATATATTTCCCATAGCATTTATATCGTTGCTTAGGCATGAAATAACACACGCAAAATTTTATGACTCTAGGCTAGGGTTTAAAGGTCATCTCTGGTGAGTGCTGCCAGCAGCAGCTGCCACTGACGCGCCAGTCGAAAGGGTGGAGCCATTCGTATGATTGAAATGAAACTACAAAGGCCAGTTCAGTGGATCATATGCCTATTACACGGTAATGAATTATCACTGCGACACCTCATTCAAGACTTGGACGGCAAAACAACTGGGCAAATGGGCTTTACTGGACCAGTTGGAAAACAACTGAACGACTGCGAAAAACTTCCAATTACAGAATTCGATGCCATTCCATCTCCCGACATTGACATAGATGATGCCGAGTTGAGCACTGACCAAAAATATTTGTTAGGCATCTACAGAGCAGTGTCGAGCGGTAGCTGCTCTTCAGCTCTCGCGGCTCGAAATCCAGGTAAGATGGCGCATTCCAGGTGGCTGACAACAGCAAATAGATTTCTGCGCCTCTATGTTTCAACCAGTGAACCCTCCAGCACCTTCAACGAAATTGTGCGATTCATTATGACAGTTTACGCACCAATTTGGTTTAAGATAAAGAAAAACTCCAGTTTCACTGAGGGCGCAAAACATTTTTTCGAAATGATGCGTCTCTCTCAGACCATGCCTCAAAGATCTAAGACAATCGCCAACAAAGTCCTCCGTAGAAATTCTTTCTTTGCTCACCCAGAAAATATTTTGATCTCCATGCTACATGCCGATGAGCAACACATAAGAGAATTGGGATGGAGAAGAATATTAAAAGCACGATCAAAACGATCACCAGCGGGGGAAATTCGAGCCTTCGCCATGCCTGTGCTGCTCTACGATAGTCAAAACTATTACGAAATGACCAACTGGCAAACGGCTGAGGTGACCGAACCCCCCGTTACAAAAACAATACCTGAAACCCGAATAAAAGAGTTTGTTGAGGCGGGAGACCAGCCTGATGGACTGATCCCACTATTCCCTTGTCATACTCAAGCGGTCGAGAGACTCATCAAATTAGTAACCGAAGCCTCTGCCAGTGTAAGTGGAATAGAAGAGAGGGACGGATTCATCCGCTCCCGTCTTCACTCCCGAACAAAAATTCCACGATTTGATTCTAAGAAAGGAAGGGTGGTTGGGGCTGGATAGGGTGGAACTCGACGTACAGCCACCTCCTCGTGGTGAGTTCTGGGTTGCTAATTTTATAAAATTAGCAAGCGAGGAGCTGTACTTAGTACTTATCGTACTTATAACATCGCATTAACGTAATTATAATCCACATTTAGACTTTTCTCGGGGGGGGACAGAAGATATTACTCTAGTCATAAAATTTTGCGTGTGTGTTATTTCATGCCTAAGCAACGATATAAATGCTATGGGAAATATATAAATGCATTATTTAAGACAAAGAGCCGATCTGAAAATATGTATATAAATTACCTATTTTTTCAACATTTGACGTTGTTGCCGGGGACAAAAGATATTAACGTAGGACAACGCGCTTGGAAAAACGATCATATGAGGTCTTTTTCATCGACTTTATAGTTATTAGGAATAATTTTGATGCATATTGAAATATTTTAAAAATTCTAAGAAAAATACATTTTTGACTACTAAAATATGATTTTCATCGCTCTGCCGGGGGCAGAAGATGATTACCTATTTAGCTAAGATTTTGCAGAGGCTATTTTCTCATGCATGCGCAAGTTTTTGTCTCTATTAGAATATGGAAATCGAAAAAAATGTAAAATCGATCCACCCTATATTTGTTTCGTGAAAAAATAGTGCTTTTGTGATATAAAAGTGAGAATGTCTCGGAAGTGTGCAAACAGCTCTGACAGTTTTTGTTTTGTGTGTGGTGAATTTACAACAAAATCTTAAAAGCAGGATTCAATTTCTTTAATTAAGAAGGCTTATGAACTTTATTTCGGTTGCAAAGTAGGAGTTCAAGACAAAATCTGGACTCCTTATGTACAGTATGTTGTGTTTCTTGTGCAAGATCTCTGAGAGGGTGGTTAAAAGGGACTCATTCTCCAATGGTATGGAGAGAACAAAGAAACCACTCGACTGATTGCTACTTCTGTTTAACGAAGATAAGTGGACATTCCTCAAAATCAAAACATGCGATTCAATATCCTAATTTACTGTCAGCCATGCGACCTCCTTCACATTGTGACGATTTGTAAGTACCAAAACCACCAAACACATGGAATTTAGATGATGATGTACCTGATGATGAATCTCGTAATGAACCATTAGACAGACAAGATGACATGGATACACAATTTCAACCACCTTCATCGGATGAACCTCATTTACTTTCTCAGTCAGAATTAAATGATCTTGTCAGAGAGTTGAATCTATCTAAAAATCAGGCTGAGCTCTGAGGTTCTAGATTAAAAGGTTGGAATCTCTTACAAAAGACTGTACAAATATCATCATTTCGTAGGCGTCAGACACACTTCACATCGTTTCTCTCTATGAAAAGTGATTTAGTGTATTGTAATGATGTGAACGCTCTCATGAAGGCACTTGGCCGAGAGCACAATCCTAAGGAATAGAGGTTTTTTGGCGATTCATCAAAGTTGAGTTTGAGAGCTGTACTATTGCACAATGGTAATGTCTATCCTTCGGTTCCTTCAGTCTTTCCTCGAGATGTGATCAGTCTTTCCTCGAGATGTGATCAGTCTTTCCTCAGATGTGATCAGTCTTTCCTTGTGAACAGACGTGTTTTATCGAGTGTCAAGTGTTATCAATTGAATAAGTGGTTTTCGTTGAAGTGTTTTAAAAAAAAAAGTGTTCCGTGCATTCTTAACTAAATTACTTCGTGCCACTAATCATTCATTAACGAATATGTTTCATTCATTGACGTTATTCAGGACTATATTATTTGATCAAACCAAGGCTACTGCACGTGGCTTGCCTTTTGTTTTTCAAATCAATCAGAAAACGTGCAGTCATAAGGTTCATTTTTCCGTGCTTCAAGAGGTCAGGTAGTGTGTCGTCAGAAACCGTGTGAAAAAAAGGAAAAAATCGGGTCGAATCGCAGACAGATAAGTTATAAATACTCTTCTTTTACAGATCTTTTGTCGGTAGCTTAATTCTATATTAATTTAGTATAAATTTTTGTTACAAGAACCTGTTTCTGCGTTTCAAGAACGCGGTAGACCTACGTTGTAATTTATTAATTTCCAAACGCTCGTTTTTTTTTGTTTTTTTTTGTTGTTCAACTAATTAAAAGCATGGCACCCCCGTCAAGTACTTGCAGTCGCTGTGAAGGGAAATTTGCTGCTTACGCGTTTACAATGGCTAATAATAATGAACAGTTAGTTTGCAGGTGGTGCTCAAGCATGGAAGTGCTGAGGAACGAGTTAGAACGTGAGAGGGAGGCCAGGGTGAGACTTGAAGAAAGCGTGATGCTCCTGACGGCAAAATTAGAATCCCTTGAGACTCCAGTTACGACCCCTCCTGCCTCAGTTTCTACTAATAATATAAATAGTACTAATAGCCCTCTCTCTTCCCCTAGTTCCCAACCCTTCGTTCGAGTGCGAAATGGAGCCCCATTGAGAAAAGCAAAGACCTGTCTACCAGTAATAACAAGCAATAAGTTTTCTGTTTTAGGTTTCGAAGATGCTGATGAACCGGAAATACGACTCGTTGGCGATTCCATTGTTCGAGGGCAGCTCGAGGAATTCTGTGGGAGAAACCCTCGTCGTAGGCGCCGTTACTGCTACCCTGGTGCAAGGGTGGAGGATATAACTAATAGTGTTGACCATTTACAGACGGTACCCCGAGGACACAACGTATGTTATTCATGTCGGTACTAATAACGTTTTAAATTCTAGATCGGAAGAACTGCTGGCTAGGTACAGGGACTTATTAGAGCGACTAAAGGAGAAACTAATAAGATTGTTTTAACAGGTATACTTCCTCGAATTATCCAACGAAGCGATTTCTACAGCAAGGCGACCTATATTAACAATAACCTAAAGTCTCTTTGCCAACAGGAAGGAGTGCATTTTGCAAATTTTTGGAACAGTTTCTACGGCAGGAGGGACTTGTTCCTCGAAGATGGACTTCATTTAATGACGTTGGAGCTGCGCGTTTAGGAAGACTATTTCATAATACTGTCTCTTCTTTTCAGGCTGCCGCAACCCGAACGGTCCCAGCGTAAATTCCACAAATTTCCCCTGCGCTCGCGAAGGTGTCGCAATTACAAACAATTTGAAGGTTCTATCCTTAAATGCTCGTAGCCTACGAAATAAAATAAACGAATTTTTTTCTTTAATTGCTTGTAAAGACTATGATTAATTGCGATAAATGAATCGTGGCTTAGCACTGAAACACGTGACTTTGTAGGGGAGTATCAAATTAAAGGTTATAGACTTTTTGTTAAAAACAGAATAGGTAGGCGAGGAGGCGGTGTTATGTTGTATATCAAAGATAATATTGCGAACGTTATAGAAGTAAAGCACTCAATTCCAGAACCGATAGATTCGACTATAGCAGAACTTAAATTGAACGATTTCAAACTTCTTGTTGCGGTTATATATAGGCCCCCTAATCAAACAGCTGATACGGACGAAGCGTTATATCGTGAACTAAAGAGAATAATCGGTAGTGAGCAGGCTTTAGTTATGGGTGACTTTAATTGCGCCAACGTGAATTACGATACAATGCAGGGAGACGCGGAAGGTAATCGTTTAGTTAATTTTCTCGAGGATAGCTTTCTTATTCAAAAGGTTGGGGAACCTACGAGGTTGGACAGTATTTTAGATTTAGTAATAACTACGGATGATAGGCTAATTACTGATCTTCAAGTAATAGAACCGTTAAGCAATAGCGATCACAATATGGTAGAGTTTGTCCTCTCAGTAAGTCACTCGAAACCAACTAACTCGACTAAAATTCCTAACTTCCAGCACGCAGACTTTAGTAAATTTCGAAATAAATTTCACACGTCAATTGGGAAAACGTAATGGGGAACTCCAACGCAAAACTAATGTGGGAATCGTTCGAAACGGTATTTAGGACTATAAATGAGGAATGTGTACCGTACAAAATTAAGCGTGCGAAAGTAAACAACAAGCCCTTGTGGTTTACTTCTAGAGTAGGAGACATTATAAAGAGTAGAGATAGGGCTTATAGGCTATATAAGTGCGATAAAGATAATCTGTTGTTACGAAACAACTACATATCTCTAAGGGTGGCGAAAAGTGTAATAAAAAAGTCCAAGCGCGAATTTGAAATCTCCATAGCTCGTGACGGTAAAGAAAACCCCAAGCGATTCTTTCAATACGTCAATAATAGAAATCCAGTAAAAAGTGTCTTGGGGCCTTTGAAAAATGTAAACGGAGATCTAGTTTCTGAAAACAAGGAAATGGCTACCTTGCTAAACGAATTTTTTACGTCAGTTTTTACTATAGAAGATGTAACGAATATCCCTACGGTCATAGACATAATACCTTTTGATAATGGTAATATTTTGGATAATATCGTGGTTAGTGAAGGGGAGGTAATGCGCTATATTGATAAAATGAAAACGCGTAAATCACCGGGGCCGGATTCCATATATCCCATACAACTAAAAGAATTAAAAGATAGCATTGTTGTGCCGCTAACAAAGATTTTTAATGCGTCTATTTCTGAGGGGTGCGTACCAGATAATTTCAAGTTAGCAAACGTAACACCTATCTTTAAGAAAGGCGATAAAGGTGCGGCGGGAAATTATAGGCCAATCAGTTTAACGTCTGTTGTAGGTAAGCTACTGGAATCAATAATTAGGGATCGTATAGTCGAACACTTAGAAGTGCATAAACTAGTTAGAAATACGCAGCACGGTTTTAGGCGAAACAAATCTTGCTTAACTAATCTTTTAGAATTTTTCCAAAGCGTGGTTGACGTTTACGATAGACATCGGGCGGTTGATGTAGTGTATTTAGATTTTCAAAAAGCGTTTGACACCGTGCCGCACAAAAGACTCGAAAAAACTAAGGCTCATGGAATCAGGGGTGTAGTAATAAATTGGCTAGAAGAGTGGTTGCGAGGTAGGAAACAGAGGGTGGTCGTTGATGGAGCGGAGTCGTGTTGGGCTAATGTAGCGAGTGGCGTTCCTCAGGGTTCTGTATTGGGCCCCTTGCTTTTTCTTATATATATTAACGATTTAGATGTCGGCCTAGTCAGTACAGTTTCAAAGTTTGCGGATGACACGAAGCTGGGTGGTAGGGCGATTAATGACGAAGATAGAGGTAAAATCCAGGAAGATCTGAATAAAATCGTTGATTGGTCAGTCACATGGCAAATGAGATTTAACGTTGATAAGTGCAAAATTTTGCATATAGGTTCGCGTAACGGTAATTTTGCGTATAGTATGTCAGGGAAAGATTTAACAAGCGTAGAGCAGGAAAAAGATTTAGGAGTTATAGTCACTGGTGATTTAAAAGTAGCGAAACAAAGTACAGCAGCGGTCAATAAGGCGAACAAAGTGTTAGGTTTTATAGCTCGAAATTTTGAGTACAAATCGCGCGATATTATAGTTCCTCTTTATAAATCATTAGTTAGACCCCATTTGGAGTACGCGATCCAATTTTGGAATCCGTATATGCGCAAAGATATAGACAAAATCGAAAGAGTTCAAAGACGAGCAACTAAGATGATTCCGTCGCTTAGGTCAAAGTCGTACGAGGATAAGCTTAAAGAGTTAAAATTGACAACACTCGAGACTAGGAGGCTAAGGGGTGATCTAATCCAGGTTTTCAAAATTATGAATGGGTTCGATAACGTAGATAGAGATAGCTTTTTCGAAATATCTCAATATAAAAGGACTAGAAATAACGGGTGTAAGTTGACAAGTAGAAGGTTCGAGACAGCAGTTTGCCGGTAGAAGTAATTAGTAGCACATCTATAAACATGTTTAAAAATCGATTAGACGCATATGTTGATAGATTGGGTATAGTTTAAGGTAGTAAAAGTAAGGCTTTGTGGTGATCGATCCCACAGCTCAACACAAGTGTTGTGGGATATAGGGGGGCAGCATCTTAGGTTAGGGGATACTCTCTGTCCTTACACACCCCATTTAAAGAGATTCCTTTGCCGAGCGGTGCCCCCCATATTACTGTGAGGTATTGAAAAACTCATGATCTTCACTTGCCCCACAAACACCTTCAAATGGGAGACCTAAAATGGGTGCACACACATTCTACATTACTGTACAGTCTTTACAACCACACCTACACTTTTCCTCCTAAGTATATATATTGTAATGTATATTTAAATTTTGACTTGGTCCACAATCGACATGGACCGTGACTTATTTTTCGTTGGCAAGGTACTAGTATTGATGGATACCGTAATGAAATTGACTGGATTCTTTGGATCTGATATATTTGCATGTTGGTTATAAATAGATATAGAGTGTAACATATTTGTGGATAGTAGTCTATTATGACTTGATCCTCTGGATCCAGAGATTCTATCTTTAGTTTTAAATCGATAATTAATTAGTTTTAAATTGATAATTAATTAGTTATGCAAAAATTGGTCGTTGCCAATGTACAGGCAGTTTTTGCATAAATTTCTTATGTTATTGTGGTTCGGAACCCACGTAAAATTGTAGGTCCCCTCCGCCACCACGGAGGACACACAATTATGAACACAGTTAGGTAGACCAACCATGAGTGGATCCTAGGGTCTTTGTTGGTCTGTAACATTATAACATTATAACATTATAACATAAAGTTTATATGAAGGAATCATATGACAATATGCAGTTACTTTTGAAACATATTGACTTGATAAACACTCCTGGCATATCTCCTCAGCTTACAGTTAGGATACACTAAGTTCTCTTATTTCCTTTACGAGTGTGACAGCCGAGCTAAGAGGAGTCATTATACACAGAAAAAGTGGCCACTTCGACAAAATTTGGTTCCAGGAGAGAAATATGTTGCCCATCAACCCCTAGCAGATCCAGCAAAAGTTTTCTTACCAACTCTCCATATCAAACTTGGTTTGATGAAAAATTTTGTAAAAGCCATGAATAAAGACGGGCCTGGATATTTTATATCTAAAACAGAAGTTCCCTAGAATCAGCGAAGCGAAAATCAACGAAGTCATTTTTGTGGGCTCACAGATCAGAGAAGTGATGAAAGACTGCATTTAATGAGTCTTTGAATGAGGTTGAAAGAGCAGCATCGAAAGCTTTTAAAGAAATGACAATGAATTTCCTCGGCAGCGTCAAATCAGAAAATCATGTTTCCATGGTGGAGAAAATGCTTTGTGCTTACCAGGCCATGGGGTGTAACATGTCTTTGAAAATGGATTTCCTGCAGTCCCACCTGAACTGCTTCCCATCAAACCTGGGCGCTGTCAACGATGAGCATGGTGAAAGTTTTCATCAGGATATATCAACCATGGAAAAGCAGTACCAAGGAAGATATAACCCCAGTATATTGCTGAACTACTGTTGGACATTTATAAGAGAAGCCCCTAATACTAGTTTTGAGCGAAAATCAGCTGCAAAAACATTTTAGGTAAGATACTCTTCATTTTTGTACGATTAAATAATAAATATACCAAAAATGTAAGAAAATCAGTCAATTTTTACTTGTATTTCCCTTGAAATTGGTGGGTTATAAAAACATAACATTCTGTTTTCGAATCCGTAATCAGTGTAAAAATGTACATTGGAATACGATAATAAAAACCCACTCTAATAGACAGTTTATTTCCACTGTTGTGGAAATAAACTGTCTATTAGAGTGGGTTTTTATTATCATATTTTGACCTTCACATGCATTTAGTACATTGGAATCACATAAATTCATTCGAAGGAGGAAAAAAGGTTTTATTTTGTTATTCAGTGTAATCTTGGTGCTCGGTTGTCTTGGATAAAGGTAGTTTACCGGTCGATTTTGACGGTGTTATTGGGTGAACCGTTGCATTTGTGAATATTGGAGATGTGGCCCTTGGTATCATTGTGTTTTTGAATTAAAATTGGGTGGTGTTGGACGGGAGGGTAGTGTATATATTTTCTCATTAATAGGAGCAGTTCTTTTATCGTTCTCATTTCTTCTAAAAAATGTACCTCAGTGGCACTCTTGTTGCTTCTTTTATTTAAAGTTTTAGCTGTTGCAATATTTGTCTTCCTCTTCTTTGAGTACGGTACCTTTAATGTGAAAATAAGGGCACTCATATTTAGATATTTTTCCTCTCTCATTGACTGTCCGCACACAGAAGGCTGGAAATAGTAGAACTTGGCTCCGTATCTGCAAATTCCATTTCTCATCATGCACAAATAATATTTAGAGTGATTGTATACAGGGTGTACATAAAGTCAGGATCTATTTTTGTGAAGCACTTGGAAATTATATGGAATTCAATCATAAAATGATAAAGTGGTAACATTTATTAAATAATTAAGAGTAGGATTCGACGTGACGCCCATCAGTATCCCTGCACAGCTCAAATCGTTCCGCAGCATTTCTAAACACATTCTGGAGCATTTGCGGGGTTATGTTATCTGCAGCAGTTCGTATACGTGTACGTAAGTTTTCAAGACTCGTAATCTTCGTCTGATAGACGTGCGATTTGATAAAGCCCCATGCAAAGAAATCTAAAGGGGTTAAATCTGGTGATCTCGCTGGCCAAGGTCTGTTGCTTCCGCGTCCGATCCAGCGGTTTGGAAAACGTCCATTTAGATAATCCTGAACAATTTTGGCATAGTGACAAGGAGCACCATCATGTTGATAGACGACGGGGATAGGATTGTTAGTACCGTCGTCTATCAACATGATGGTGCTCCTTGTCACTATGCAAAAATTGTTCAGGATTATCTAAATGGACGTTTTCCAAATCGCTGGATCGGACGCGGAAGCAACAGACCTTGGCCAGCGAGATCACCAGATTTAACCCCTTTAGATTTCTTTGCATGGGGCTTTATCAAATCGCACGTCTATCAGACGAAGATTACGAGTCTTGAAAACTTACGTACACGTATACGAACTGCTGCAGATAACATAACCCCGCAAATGCTCCAGAATGTGTTTAGAAATGCTGCGGAACGATTTGAGCTGTGCAGGGATACTGATGGGCGTCACGTCGAATCCTACTCTTAATTATTTAATAAATGTTACCACTTTATCATTTTATGATTGAATTCCATATAATTTCTAAGTGCTTCACAAAAATAGATCCTGACTTTATGTACACCCTGTATGCATCTGGCACAATATTTACAGGAATCTGTTTTGTAATATTAACACATTGGCAGTCTTTTTGATTCTATAACGTTTTCAGATTTACCTTTTTGGAATTTGTTCGATTCAATTTTTCTCTTTTTTCCAACACTCTTTCTTCCTTACTCAGTGCTTTTTATATTCTTTGGTATACTTTCGTTTTTATTGATGAAGTTACTTCGAGTATTTTGTATCAAGTGTATTTCTAGTTTGTGACTTTTTTATTCATTTTCATGCGGTTCATACAGACCAATGAGTTTATTGTTTATTCTGTTCATTACCTTTCTATCCTTTCTTCCCAGACTGATGTATTCATAATGCTTAAATGTGTTGCATAAAATGCATTTCAGGATCATGATTTTGTCAGCTTCCAATTCGCAGTTGCAAGTGCATACAACTACCCATTTGAGGGGGGAGGGGGAAATAAGATCTGAACTGGGAAGGAGGAAGGTAACTGTACTAATCCAAAGAGAAAAACTGGACAATGAAAGAAAGATCATATAAAGCATTGCCAGGGAAAAACTCGACCTGTAAGCAAAAGCAAAAAGATTGGCAAGATATACCTTGGACAAAGAAAAGAAACAAAATGAGATGTTTGAAGACAACCCAACGAAACTATTTAGAGAATTAAAGGATGCCCAGATAAAGGTAGAAAGCCCGCCTTAAAAAGAACAAATGGAGCATTTCTGGAAGAACATCTATGAGAGGGTGGTCGTTGATGGAGCGGAGTCGTCTTGGGCTAATGTAGTGAGCGGCGTTCCTCAGGGTTCTGTATTGGGTCCCTTGCTTTTTCTTATATATATTAACGATTTACATGTCAGTAGAATGGGCGCAAAATGGGAGAGTGCAAGAATGTTGCAGAGATAATGATCAATGTTGCAAATGGGGTGGGGTATGTAGCAAAAGGGGTGGGGGTACGCTGCAAAGGGGGTGGGGGTATGCAATGAAGGGGGAGGGTATGCAATGAAGAGGGAAGGGTATGCAATGGAGGGGGAGGGGAGGGAGCTTCGGGGGGAGAAGGGAGGATGACCTCCCCCTAAAGGGGTAGCATTAACCTAAGAGAGGAAGAGAAAGGAGAGACGGAGGTGTTTGGGGGAGAAGATGGGATGTCCTCACCCCCCAAAGGGATACCTAACCTAAGTCTTAACCTAAGAAGAAAGGAGAGAGTTCTTTATTCCGCCGGAGTCTGCATCATTATGATCGTCCTGAACCCAAGCAGGTCTTATATAGAGGATTGTGAGTTGCCAGATCTCACTTTTTATATATGGGGGGGTTACCAGATAGCATTTATTTTAATTGTTCAGGTATACATTATTAGGGTGAGTTGCTAGATACCACCATTTATTTTAATTCACATGAGTTGCCAAATAATGTTTTTATTTATTAAAAGCAACATTGACTTTCTCCTTAATGTTATTCAGAAAGAGAATTAATTATTAAAACGAAACCAATATTAGCAATAAAAGAAATACACTAGACAATTGGCTAGTTAAAGAAATCGTTCCAATAACATATTCTCTAAGAATAATATTCAATTTACCATTCACTTTCATTTATTCTAAAACCTTAGAATGCATACTGTCTATTTACTTTTGACAATCCTTTCTTCTCCGAAATAAATAAAACACCATTACATCATTCTGTTTGTTAAATATTGGAAATATATAGGAAATAAATATACGATGGAATGATCAAAAAATAAAATTAAAATAATAGTATAAGAAATATGAACGAGGAATATATATGATCAAAAAATGTAACCATCAATATAGCAGTACAGGAGATAATATATATATATATATATATATTATATATTATATATATATATATACACAATTATATTAAATAATTAAATATATTGAAAATAAATACATATACTTTATCTTCTACTGCACAAAATAAAAAATAATATAAGAAATACGAAACTCATATATATATAAGATAAACAATAAGCACCAAAAGAAATATTTATTTAAACGTTATTCTGTCTATTTCCTTTCTTTTTTTCAAATCGTCTCTGGAAGAAACAATGTACAAAATGCCTCAGGCCGACCACAAAGCCTAACCACAACGTTCCATTTGACCTAAATTCATCCCATATCTTAAGAAAAACCTCTCTTCACTTCAAATATTGTTAGCATTACTGTTATCATCGTAATGAATTTTAAACGATGTAAATATGTACACAAGCATCACGTGATTGTTTTCCAATAGACTAAATTAGCCTTTGATTATGTAATAAGTTCCCTTATCATTTTCCCAATGCAACAATATATATATATATATATATATACAGGGCGTCCCAAAAAAATGTATACACACTTTAAATAATTATAAAGGCAGTGTTTATTAAAATACATTTCATTTTCAAAATGTAATAGAATCTACAGACATTATTTAATTGTTTGTCAACGCCTGTTTTCAAACTGACGTCCGTTCTGGTCCAGGCACTGCTGATAACGCGAAGCAATGGAATCGCAAACATCACGAAACATTTCGTTTGGTATTTGTGTGCATTCTCGTTCAATGGCTGCTCTCAATTCACCGACTGTTGCAGGTTTTATAGCGTAGACTTTGTCTTTTAAGTATCCCCATAAAAAAAAGTCTAGTGGTGTGAGGTCTGGTGAACGCGGAGGGTATTCTAAACCCCTTCGTCCAGTCCACATCCACATCGTGCCAAGTACCACTCGCAATACTCCACTCTTCGGTCCGGATCATCTTCATTAATAGCATGGACTAATCTTGGAATGTAACTTTTCCATTGACAGCGCTTCAAAATGCGTTCGACAGACGATTCTGAAATTCCTACCTCACGACTAGCTTGCCGCACAGATTTTCTTGGACTTTGGTGATACGTTTCCAGTACTCTTTCTTGCTTTGTGGGGCTTGTCGATGTCCGTGGTCTTCCGGAACGCTTCTTGTGGACATTCTGAACAGTTCCATCGGCTTCAAACTTATCTCTAATTCGAGTGATGGTAAGTCGCGTTGGTGGATCTGTTTGAAACTCCCTCCTAAACTGTCTTTGCACTTCAACTGCGTTTTCACACTTCCAGTAGCATTTTAGAATGAATTTCCTTTGTTCAAAGCTTAGTCTGACTGCCATTATTAATTCTAATGGGTTTAACTTGGAAAGAAAGAAACATCAATTGAGCTATCAGCTGTTAAAGTGTGTATACATTTTTTTGGGACGCCCTGTATATACAGAGAGAGAGAGAGAGAGAGAGAGGAGAGAGAGAGAGAGAGAGAGAGAGAGAGGACCACACACACAAACACACAAACACACACACACGCACACACACACACATTATTGATTTTAAATCACTGTTATAAATGATAACTCAAAGGAATCAACTTAAAGGGTTTGCATCAGACAATCGGTCAGACGCAGCGCTCAACTCAAATGATGCATACAATTGTCCTAACTCTTGTATTATTATTATTACGTGCGGTGATTTTACGAAGTTCAAGCTTATCCCCCTCCTCTCTAGTTGGCCTGGTGAAGTAGTGTTTTCTTCTTTTACTCTCCACTTCACATAGGTATACCCGACTCATCGGGGCTTGTTCTGTACCATGCATCTAATATTCTTTTACACACCATAGATTTTAGTTCCTACTTTTTTTTCCGTACCATAATAGTTGAAATTTCTCAGTGTTAAGCTTCATAAAAAAGCCAAGCGACTTCTAAAACTTACTACATTATTATCCCTGTCTCAGCCTTCATGCATTAAAAAAGTTCTACTTTATTGGTAACCTTCGATTAGCATCTCCCCGAATTGTTCATTTTGACGAGGGTCAAACCTTTCGCACCGTCTTAGACCTACAGTTTAACGTGGACACCGAACTAAGCTGCAGCACGGACGGGGAGAAATTACAGTGTCATCGCCCGATCTCTCAACAGCACCCAGCGTTTAATCCACTAGGATACCTAGGGTACTCATTTATCTACCAACCTAAACAGACATTCATGAACTAAATACAAATTAACCACACTCCTACGCGAGAAGTAAAAAATCAAGCCGAATACATTAATCGAGCGTCGAATAGTGTGGCCGCAAACGTGTATTTTGCAAATATTTGAAATTATCGTGGCAGAGACTGTAAAATGCAATTAACACACACACACACACACACACACACACACACGCGCACGCACATATATATATAACCAAATCCACAAGTCAGGAATCTTGCGAAAGCCGAGATTAGTATGGCCGCAAAACATAATACACATTCTGTTTGTAGAGATCTAGATTTCTTATTTTCTAATGACCTTAGTTTTACTGTGCTGTTTCGTCAGGATTATGAAGAGTAGCGGCGCCAATTTTGTTTCCAGCGGTACTGAGCTGAGCGACTCTGATGAAGATATTCCTATAACGAATTGCATCCGAAAAATTGAGGATCAACTAGTATGGCCGAAAAAATAATAATGTAAAATATTGTTGTGATAGAGATGGTTGATCAAGGTTGCGAGGGATATTGCATAAAGGGGTGGGTTGGGGGAAACCGAAAAAAGTATGGGTGCAATTGCAAATATTGCCGTGGTAGAGACTGCATGGGGTAATACACAATGTGAGCATTAAATCTACGGAGAGAATATAAAGACACCATTAGTCGACCAAAGCTTGGACCCATAATATAGGTGTTACGATTGGTACACAAACTTATCATAGATCCGCCCAGTTACATTGACAACCAATCATTAAACTTACGAACCATCTCTTAGTCTTTTGGGGCGGTGCTTGGGATTATGCGTATGAAAGGAAATATCTTCATCTGGGAGTCACAGTAATTATTTTCACCAGTGAATAAACATTCCTTCCGCCATGAATCAAGAACTTTATAGTTTACCGGGTTTATATCAAGATGGTGACATTGTAGCGTTGTCTACAATTAATCATTTTAACGCCGCTGACCGGGATGGATTATTTCCAACGCAAACCGTTGATGATATTTGCAATGATGCTCCATACGATCCGATGCAAGGGACAGCCGTATAAATGTAAGTGCCTGTAATTTTATTTTTTTTAATCAATTATTCACAAACTTGTGCCTGTCTTTAAGAGCACGGTTCTGGATTATTTCGTCATATATATGGAGGGTTGTAGTAATTCACCTCATCACATTAAAAATACTTCATTTAGGTAACTGCAATTATAGATTAGTTTGCAATTATGCTAAAAACCTATTTTGATTCATTGAATATTTTTATAGCAATCTTTTGCATTTTTTATATAAATTCAAATGTTATTCGTAATTATCTCTTAAAGGAACTTCTCTGAGCGGTTCAAAGATATCTTCACATTGTAATACTCTTATTATATGTATACTCTGTGTATGTTTTTATTAAAAAAGATTCAGTATGAACTAATGAATTATTCTGTCTCCTTTAAGGTCCGATGAGGATTTGTTACGTGTTATACAATCTTTTCGTTTTGAAGAATCCCATGTCATGGACCTGGATACGGAGGTAGAAGATTTACCGAACAATCAGCCCAACGAATGTCACATCATTATCGAAATAATGTAAGTGTTTTTTGTTTGATCTTTTTTGGGGGAAGAAGACACAATGTATTTTCATCAATTTATCAAATGAAAGAAATCGTGTTTTTAGTACAATAACCATCTTAAACTACAGAATATACATACTAACATTATTGGTTACAAATATATATATACACACACGAACAAAACATCATACTATACAACGAGTAAGCACAATCGGAAAACGGCTTTTTATCTGCCTGCATACCATGTCATCAATTTATTAAATGAAAGAAATCGTGTTTTTAGTACAATAACCATCTTAAACTACAGAATATACAAACTAACATTATTGGTTACAAATATATATATATATATATATATATATATAATATATATATATATATATACGAACAAAACATCATACTATACAACGAGTAAGCACAATCGGAAAACGGCTTTTTATCTGCCTGCATACCATGTCATCAATTTATTAAATGAAAGAAATCGTGTTTTTAGTACAATAACCATCTTAAACTACAGAATATACAAACTAACATTATTGGTTACAAATATATATATATATATATATATATATATTATATATATATATACGAACAAAACATCATACTATACAACGAGTACGCACAATTGGAAAGCGGCTTTTTATCTGTCTGCATACCATTTCATCGTTTCGTTGAGTGTTACACGGGTCGAATAATTTTTAAAAATTTATAAAATCTTTACCGCGTGACATATGCATGAGAAGTGAAAGGCAGTACATTCCACACGTATTACTAAAATATCCTTGTAACCGGAATGGGTTCCATACAACTTCGGGGAGATGCAACTGGCCGAGAAATTTTACAATAACAGGGTCACCCCAGGGCTGAGTTCTGAGTGAATCAAAATAGTACAGGCGGTCCCTATTTTTAAAATAGATTGCAAACTAATGAATCCCTTCATTACCAACGCCATCTGTGTTCACAATAAGACTGCTGCAATCTCGCGTAGTTGGCAAATTCAATGTTTCATTCTTCGCAAACACATTGATAAATTTGGAACGTGTGATTCGTTCACTATTCATTACTCTCTGAAGTGTATTCGCATCCATTTTAAAAGTCAGTGATAACGCCCCTAAATCTGTCTACTTCTATTAGGGCTTGTGACTCGAGATATACTAGTACACTAATAGGTGCGTCTATAGGCTTGGTGAATTCCAACCTGACTGAAATGTTTCCACTCTGCTGTGGACTTAAATGTGTATTTACGCTAGCAGATAAGTCAGGTGTGATGTCAAACGGATAAAGGTTAAATTGATCAAAGAATTCTTTCTGCGTTACCCCATTCCCGAGCTCATCACAATCACCCGCAATATGGACCAGATTACTATATGCTCTCGCGCAAAGCGGTAAGACAGTATCTGATGAATAGTCCGTATTCAATGTTCCTCCCAACGCAATGCCATTAGCTTAGCATATACAATTATATTTTTAAGGCCGAAATTCTCGAATTTAAAGGCATTCTTTTTATATTTTCCATTCACCGAAGCATGGTTCTGCATTCCAATTAATATCCTTTTAGGAAGATTTCCCAGGGCGATGTTTTCTATCTGTTTCAATGCCAACCCTGCTCGCACCGTGTATAGTTTGATTTGTACTCTGTTAATAGGGTATTTTACTGTGGTGTTTAGTAGATTTTTCTCAGTTTCTAGTTGTTTTGGTGAACTTGATTTCACTCGCCGTATGCGGAGGTATGTCTCCATAATGTGAACCACAACGGGTTTTGCTCCCTCTTCTTGATCAGCATCCAGATTTAAGCAGATCCCAGGATTCGTGCGGGTGAGCTTTATTTTCATATCCACCCCATTCACAAGCAACTTCTCCTGCAATGTGAAATCTGTATGTAGGCGTCCAAAACACTCGTATATCTTCTTTTAAGAATTTTTAAATTTGTTCTTTATACTACTTTCGTCTTTAGTTTGATAATATCCCTTGGCCCTTAAAAAGGTATCCTTCGCTTCTTTGGAAAAGTTGAGGACATTTTCCAGATAGGCTCGTAGGTGATAGTACCCGTGCCTGCCGATACGTTGACCGCTGGGTATCACGAATTCTATAGGAGCACTCGGGGGAACTAATTGTGTTTAAAGGGTTAATTGTAATAAAGTCACTGTGTTCGATAGAAACTTGAGTTGGGGGCATGTCAGAGAGGGATAGCTCCGATTTACAGCATTGTGATGTGAACTACACGGATGGATGAAGCGTGCCATGACGAGATAGAAATAGTACTTCCTCTCTCGATAAGTAGTAAATAGGCTTCATTCGC
Source organism: Bathynomus jamesi (assembly GCA_023014485.1). Lineage (NCBI taxonomy): Eukaryota > Metazoa > Arthropoda > Malacostraca > Isopoda > Cirolanidae > Bathynomus > Bathynomus jamesi. The sequence continues at coordinate 63,458 of JAJOZX010002110.1, forward strand.
TTACAACACTTCTTTTTCGATATCCTTTTACGTTTAATGCCACGTGTTGGTAATCCCTTCTTCCGGCCAGTCCTTTTCTTCCCACCACCAACTATTTTTCTCTTTGCATCTTTGACGATTTCGTCCCGTGTACGTTTTAACTGTTTTTTTAGAGCTTCTTTAGGTTTAACCCGAGCCAATATGTTTTCTGCAGTGTTAAGACCTGATTGTAGCGCTTTCCTTCCGAGGTATCTGGCACCCCTCTTCAGCAAAGGAGCAGCCGTACGTAGTATGGTTGAAAAAATGGACCCAAGTCCACTACCACGCTGGTATCTCTCCCCTCAATAGACGGTGAAAGGCTTTCTGTCCATTATAACTCAGTGCGTCGAAAGTGCAGCTTCACTATTAAGCTCCCGTTACCAAATGAGAAATTTTTACCCTCAATCGTTCTTATATACTATATTGAGATATTGGTTATTAGATTAGTTGCGACGTTCACATAATGGGGTCTGTCATATGTAATACTCAAACTCCTTCCTCTATGGTTGGGAATGCGAGCAATGCGCAGCAGGCGTGACTGGGTATCCCCAACAAACTGGTGCTCCAATATATTGCTGTAAATATAGCACATGTCAGGGGGTTTATAGCCGTCAACCATTTTCTCCATTGAGATGTGTCTCTTTGGAAGACTGCTTTATATCGTCCATATATCCTAAAAAATAACGAAAATGTAGACATCCGCATCCGCATCCGCGGATGTTGAAATCAAACATCCTCATCCGCATCCGCATCCGCATCCGCATCCGCGGATGTGAAAAAAATGACATCCGCTACATCACTAATGTCTACTAAATCTGCTTGCCAAATAGAGTCAATCGAGGCAGCTGTTGTCTTGGCTGTTTTAAACCTTTTTCTCACAGGCTTATGAAGTGTATAAGCGTCCTGCACCCGCAAAAATCTCTCAACACCTTTTTTTACTACTCCGTAAACACTTCTGTACAGTCTATCTACGCCTCCGTAGGAGGCTGGGTTAGAAATGTCATAATAGCGTCTTCTTAATATGTTAGCCATTTGCGTATTTTAGAGGCACGTGGGTGGGGTTGACCGTTGTTTAACCTCTTCTTTCTCCTCTTCAAAGGTGTTACCGCCGGGGGTGATGGCGTCTTCAATTGTGTCACGTGCGTCGCATGTTCCAAGTCTTTTAACCTGTTCAGATTTCCTATCATTGTTTTGGGGACATTTATTTGTTGTAGTCTTGCTTTAATATGCTTCCATCCTGATGGTGAGGGCCTATCCCACTTTCTCACCAGATCATGGACGATGTCTACGATATTCGATCCCTGTACTTTACTCCTTCCACAATGATCTCGCCTGTATCGGTACATTGCATGAAGGGGTCTTCACTGTTTAATAGGGCTAGCAATTCGCTTTCCATTCTTTTAAGCCTGCTTTTACGGGGATCTAGATCCGTGTCTGGATTCTTTGAACTTTGCAGTGAAGCATACACCTCGTGTGGAATCACTACCACTTTCTTCGTTACATTAATCTAGTCAGTAAAGGACCAAAAACTGAAAATAAGATGGGAGGAATGACCCTCCTCTTTGCACAATAATTCGTTTTTTCTTCCCTACAGTTTGACTTTTACGAGCGAGTGCACGTATTATTTTCTTGTAACGGCGTAGGCGAGCCTTCTGAGGTGGATTCATTATAACACTGCAATTTATAACGTTAAGACAGATTTCACAGATGCATTTTAAAAAGTCAGAGTCGATATTTTCAATAAACATCTTCTGCATTGCACGGGGCAGTCGATGATAGATTTTTATTAATTCATGGTATTTCTTTAGCCTCTTCGTCATTCTGGAATATACACCGTTTGAAACTCGTTTGGAAATATATTCGTTCTTAGAAGTACCCAAAACGTGTTTCGCGGATGAAGGTCGCAAAGCAAATATCCGTAACGCGTGCTTGTAGCTTCTTCATAAACTTTCAAAAACTCCTTACGCTGATTCGGGAACATTTGATTGGTTAATACCCCAATTTGTGATACATCTCTACCTTGCGCGAATAAGACTAGATATTGTGTATTTAACGATACAACGCGCATGTATCTATTTTTGAAAAATAGATTCTGATTGATGAAGAACACGCTTATGTTATGATGGTGGGAGAATATTGTAAATGTCTCGGCAAACGTTTTATCCATCTCCAACATGAGATCGTCAATTACAATGACTGGATGTTGATTTCCCTTTAACGAATTAACATTATATACACCTTTGTGGAACAAAATATCATCTTGGTACTCGTTGATCACTGATTGATACGTCGAATAGCACTATATAACTTTATGCACAAATTCTGAGAACATCTCTCCCTTTTCTTTAATGATTTTAAGCATAAACACAGCTTTACCACATCCTGTAGGTCCAGATATAATACATGTGGATGGGCTCGTGAACCTGAATTTTTATACAGATTCCATTTCTAACACGTCACACTCAGTGGTGTAGTGCTGTGGGAACGCGTGGGAACGGCGTTCCCTTACTTTTTTTGGTAGACGGAACGGCGTTCCCTCACTATTTCAAATAAATCCGAACTTACAAATCTGTAACGTCATGAAATTTTAATTCCCACCCCTAGAAGAAATATGAGAAAGAATCATTAACTGCTTCATTTCTTTTAGCTTCGACTGAGGCAATGCTAGCCTATAAAGATCTGGTGAAACAGTCACCACGGCGTACCAGTTGTTAACTTTTTTTAGTTAATCATTCCAGTTGTTAGCTATTTTTATTGATCGTACTGGATGTCGTATATCTAATGACACTGGAAATACTGCATCTTCAACCTTGGAATATATCCTAATATCCAGTGCATATGACCTCAAAATATCCCTGAAATTGGTCAGATTTCAAAAGATTCCCGGGGGGGCTTACAGTGCCCCCGGACCCCCAGCTGTATGGGCTCGCCGCGCTCGCCATTGTCCCCCCCGCATCTGAGTAACACTTTCAAAATGCGTTCCCTCACTTCTTTATTTAGCACTACACCACTGGTCACACTCCTAAGTTGGTCATTTCCAAAATATGATGAATATTTAAATGCTTCTCCTTATATTCTACAGTCTTGTTTTTCTCTTCTCCCACAGAACCCTGAATGACGATGAGGTACAACATAATCTTTGATGTGTTTATTGTTAACTTATTTATTACACGTATTTGTAAATGTATACAACTTGAATATTTCGTTTAAATAAATTGTGTTTCAACTAGCGTTTCAATTTCTCCTTTGTGTCTGTGTGTGTGTTTGTGTGTGTGTGTGTGTGTGTTTGTGTGCACAGGAGAAAGTTCTAAGCTCCGCCCAGCAACGTGAGTCATGCTACAACCTAGGCTTCCCTGCGTTCTCAGTTGATCGCAGTAAGCCCTGGACCTCAGACGTGTATTCTCCCGCGTAGACAGAAAATAGTAATGGCTACCTTTAATATTGCGTGTTCGACGTTTATGAAATGGTATTCTGCAAAGTGTCAAGATGTGGTAGATACTGAAAAACTCCCTATTCCACCCTCCTTTGATGTTTTTAAGGCTACATTGAATTGTGCGAAGGAGCAAGATGTACAAATACTCTATGGCTATTCTGGTGGGAGCATTGTGGGATTTCGTGAGACAAGTGATGTATTGAACTATGTTGTAGGACTACACTTTATAAAAGCTTACATATACCGTGAAGTAAAAGAAACAACACGTGCAAAAGAGAAGCAACGGATATGGATAGTGAGTCTTGTTGACGAGTGGTAAGACAAGCGATATTATGTCATGTTGCATCATACCGAGTACTCGTGCCCTGCGGCTGAGAATGTAAATCTCGTCATTATAGAGAATCTTAAGTATTTTTATCACTATATTAATATATATCATGACGAGGTTTGTAGTGAGGTTGTGGCTAGTGCCCTGTGTGAGTTTTTAACAGACTTTAGAGACGAGCATCGCTTGTTAAACAAAATGGAAAAATATGGGCATATGTTCCTCTCAAATAGTGCACCGGAATGTGAAGATGTTTAGTTTGTGGAAATGAACGTGTGGTGAGTGATAAAACATTAAAACCGTTATAAAATGTGTTTAGTTCGTGAAAATCACCTGAAGGAAAATGTCTGGTGCGTATTCGGGGGAGTGGGAGTGATAAAACATTAAAACCGATATTACTTCGTGTGTCGCAGATGGAAAATTTCTCAAAACACCTGTCCAATATAATGGGATACAACGATTCATGTTGGAACAGCGCCGTACACGTTTCATTAGCTTTTGGTGTGACTGACGCCTCCCATCGAGCCGACGCATTGCATGTGGTTCATAGTTATCTCAGAGCTTGGACCGAGTGGACGTGCGCTCCTCGAATACGATGGAACTTCCTTTGAGCAGCATTCTCAATGCCGTGTACGATGTGTCTGTGACGAAGTCGTTGCGCGTGTTCAGGCGTAAATCGGTGTCGTTAACTATGTACTGGAAACAGATTGTAGACAAACAGACAAACGGAATGTTGTTTATTTAAGTGTCGAGGAGATGAATAGAATCTTCGTGATAGTTCAGAAGTGGAGTGAAGATCGTTATAAAATTCCTCCAGGTGTAGGTACAAGAAGAGAGCAGATTAGTGACACCCCTTCATATGCCGTTGTTTGTACGTTGTATATAAATAACGATCGGCCATGCATTGATATACGGCTGATGTGGAAGAATACTTCTGATAATAACGCTCTTGTCCCTACGCAAAACCGTTTCATCCTCGACAGAATGTTTGAAATCGTCGGATTCCGCAAGCTGAAGCCTATATTAGACGCGCGTGTTATGGATGTGCTTTATTTTGATACGGTTCTTGAATACGCATACACCGCTCTGCTCGATGGGTTTACCGAGTGTAGGGCTGAACAAGGTGAGAATGGTCTAGAGCTGGACGCTTATTTAAAAAGTTTAGACTCTTTGAAATATCATGAGCTTTGGTACAAAGCACTTGAGCAGTACAGGGCTGAGCTCACCTACACCGTTCACCCTGAAGAACTATTTCTTTATATAATGAGCAGCTGTCGTAACGACTTAGAAGATTATTTCAACTGTCGCTATACAGTGTGAAGAAGAGTTCACGATTGAAAAGCTTGGGTCGGTTGAAATAAACCCTTGATTGGAAAAGCGTGTTTATAAACTTGTATTTAATAATGACGTTGTGGCTAACGATGACCTCTTCGTGCGTGCTTTTGATTGTATTCTAGGCGTATTTAAAGATAACTTGCCAACCGGATGTAAAGTGGGCACAAAAATAGTACTGAACGATATGAATGCCATTTATATAGAGTATAGGTTTCCCTATACCTTGAGCGGTGAAATATTATTAAACCGCGTATACTGCGTAATGCAAAGCAATAACGATGTAATTGTAGACTCGATTACATGTGAGTTTAGTGTGTTGCCCAGTAAAACAAGGTGAATGTATTTATTTTCAATATATTTAACATAATTGTGTGTGTCACTGTATATATTTCTCCTGTACTGCTATATTGATGGCTATACGTTTTGTATTTCATATTTTTGATTTTGTGCGGTAGAAGATAAAGTGTATGTATTTATTTATTTAACATAATTGTGTATATATATATATATATATATATATATATATATATATATATATATAAGGGTGTCCCATAAGTCCGGCATCATAGGAGAAATTCATATTTTTCTATTTCTACAAACCATAATTCATATGCTCGGGATGCCAATTTCCCGTCCACCATTCTGTTCAGTGACGAGGCTGTTTTTTATGGAAATGGTGAGGTAAATCGACAGAACACCCGCTACTGGTTTCAAAACAACCCTCACTGGTATACCTCTTCAAAGGAACAAGGTGCACCTTGGGTGATGGTATGGTGTGGCATTTGGAAGGATCGCATCATAGGCCCCCTCTTTTTCGATGAACATGTTACTGGAGGCACATACCTACGTATGCTCAAGGAAAAAGCATTTCCTAGTGTCTTGAACGAAGAAGGAAATTTCCCAACATGGTTCCAGCAAGACGGCGCTCCTGCACATTACAGCACCCAAGTAAGGGAATACCTGTACCAACAATTCCCTGGTCATTGGATAGGATGTCGAGGGCCTGTGGAATGGCCAGCTAGAAGCCCGGATCTCACGCCACTAGATTTTTATCTCTGGGGCCACTTGATACGCAAAGAAAATTAGGAGTGTTGAACATTTGCGGCAGCGCATTATTGGGGCATGTAACACCATTACTCCCGACATCATTCACCGTGTGCTTGCTGACTGGGTATCACATCTGAATTTGTGTATTGAAAACAATGGTGGACATATTGAGCACGTTCTGTAAATAAAAGCTTTTGTTTTGCCTTTTTTTATTATTTTTCCTATGATGCCGGACTTATGGGACACCCTGTATATCTCCTGTACTGCTATGCTGATGGTTATACGTTTTGTATTTCTTATTTTTTATTTTTTTTATTTTGTTTTTTGATCATTCCAATGTATATTTATTTCCTATATATTTCCATTGTTTTTTGATCATTCCAATGTATATTTATTTCCTATATATTTCCATAATATAATTGTATATATATATTTCTCCTGTACTGTTATATTGACGGTTATATTTTTGATTATATACATATTCCTCGCTCATATTTCTTAAACTATTATTATTTTTATTTTCTATGATCATTCCAATGTATATTTATTTTCTATATACTTCCAATATTTAATAAACAGAATGATGTAATGTTGTTTTGTTTAATTCTTTTCGTTGTAAACAATTATACCAAATGGCTGGTTACGCCTTCTAAACCTACTGACGGATTTCTAAGCCAACTGTTAAGAAATAATTAAATAAATGGCACAATCTGGCAACTCAACCTGAACAAGCCATTTACGCTTTAATTAGAAAAATAGCACCATCTGGCAACTCAACCTGTACAAGCCATTTACGTCTTCTAAGCCATCTGGCTGATTTACAACTAATAAAACAGCGGCGGGTCGGCTGAAGTCTTAATATGCAATTGGCTCCTGCCAGGTGAACACCTCTCTTCCTCTCTCTCCTCCTGTCTTTCTCTTGGGGGATAACGCCGCCTCCAAGTTTCATGACCCCTTGTTGCACCTGCAACATTCCCCTCCCCCCTTGGCAACATTGAACTGTTGCATACCCCCTTTCATTGCATACCCCCTCCATTGCAAACCCCCTCCCCTTCAGCGCATACCCTCCCCTTTGCAACATTGATCATTATCTCTGCAACATTGCAACATTCCTTCACTCTCCCATTTTGTGCCCATACTACTGATGTCAGTACAGTTTCAAAGTTTGCGGATGACACGAAGTTGGGTGGTAGGGTGATTAATGACGAAGATAGAGGTAAAATCCAGGAAGATCTGAATAAAATCGTTGATAGGTCAGTCACATGGCAAATGAGATTTAACGTCGATAAGTGCAAAATTTTAACCTCTTAACGACCGAAGTTTTTGTAGGGTTAAGTTATGAATGCGTGTATTGGAAACGGTACATATTCGACCCAGTGGTCCAAAAGAGGTTAAATATAGGTTCGCGTAAAGGTAATTTTGCGTATAGTATGTCAGGGAAGGAGTTAGCAAGCGTAGAGCAGGAAAAAGATTTAGGAGTTATAGTCACTGGCGATTTAAAAGTAGCGAAACAAAGTACAGCAGCGGTCAATAAAGCGAACAAAGTGCTAGATTTTATAGCTCGGAATTTTGAGTACAAATCCCACGATATTATTGTTCCTCTTTATAAATCATTAGTTAGACCCCATTTGGAGTACGCGATCCAATTTCGGAATCCGCATATGCAAAAAGATATAGACAAAATCGAAAGAGTTCAAAGACGAGCGACTAAGATGATTCCGTCGCTTAGTTCGAAGTCGTACGAGAATAGGCTGAAGGAGTTAAAGTTGACTACACTCGAGATTAGGAGGCAAAGGGGTGATCTAATGCAGGTTTTTAAAATTATGAATGGGTTCGATAACGTAGATAGAGATAGCTTTTTAGAAATATCTCACTATAATAGGACTAGAAATAACGGGTGTAAGTTGACAAGTAGAAGGTTCGAGACAGCAGTTGCCAAAAACTTTTTTTACGCATAGAATAGTAAATAGGTGGAATAGTTTGCCGGTAGAAGTAATTAGTAGCACTAGCACGTCTATAAACATGTTTAAAAATCGATTAGACGCATATGTTGATAGATTGGGTATAGTTTAAGGTAGTGAAATTAAGGCTTTGTAGTTCTGAACCCACGTAAAATTGTAGGTCCTCTCCGCCACCACGGAGGACATGCACAATACACAATTACGAACACAGTTAGGTAGACCAGCTATGAGTGGATCCTAGGGTCTTTGTTGGTCTGAAACATTATAACATTATAACATAATGATGGTGCAGAATGGATTGGGATCCTTTATAACAGCGAAAAGGTGAGAAACATCTCAGAGATTAGCATGGACAGAATAACCATGAAAGAAGTTGAGGAGAAAATAAAGAAAAGCAGTAACTGGAAAGCACCTGGCCCAGACATGATTAAGAACTTCTGATTGAAAAAGCTAACATCACTAAGTGGAAAACTAACAAGGTGCTTCAACAAGATACTAATAGCAGAGGAAGAAGCATCAGAATGGTTGACAAAAGGAAAAACAACATTACTACCAAAGTCCCATGAAACCCAGAACCCAAACAAATATAGGCCAATAACATGCGTGTCAACAACCTACAAAATACTAACAGGAATCATAGCAAACAGGATCTACAGCCATGAAGAAGAAAACATTATAAGTCCAGTACAAAAAGGATGTAGCAGAAAAACGTATGAGACAAAAGACCAGCTGTTGATCAACAGGGCTATATTGGAGAACAACAGAAAGAAACAGAGAAACCTAAGCATGGCATGGATTGACTACAAAGAGGCATATGACAGTGTACCCCACTCCTGGGTGAAGGAAGTACTGAGACTGTACAAGATCCACCCCACCATCAGGATCTTCTTAGAAACAGCTATGACACGATGGGAAACGGACCTAACCCTCCATCACAGTAAGGGAACTTTTGAGGTGAACAGTGTGAGAATCAAAAGAGGGATCTACCAGGGTGATTCAATATCCCCTCTTTTGTTCGTACTGGCGCTAAACCCACTTAGACAACTAATAAATAATCTAAACAAAGCCTACGTGATGAGACCAAGGGAAAAGAGCAGCCCAAAAATATCTCACTTGTTCTACATGGATGACCTAAAACTACACGCCCCAAACAAAAGCAAGCTAACAGAAGAGATCAGGGAGGTCAAAAAGTTCTCAGATGACATCCAGATGGAGTTTGGTCTTTAAAAATGTGCCACTGTCACAGTAAAGAAAAGCAAAAGGTGTGAATCAGAAAACATCAGGGTGGACAATATCGTGATAGAAGAACTAAAGCAAGAGGCTACATATAAATAACTGGAAATGGAAGAATCTGAAAAGATGGAAAATGACATCATGAAAGAAAGACTGCGGAAAGAATACATAAAAAGAATAAAACTAATCCTGAAATTCCATCTAAACAGTTAAAATAAGATCTTATCCATAAACTCACTGCCAGTACCCGTACTGTCATACAGTTTTGGCATAAACAATTGGACCCAGCTAGAAATCAACAAACTGGATACAATCGCCAGAAAAATGCTCCATGCGCATAAGATCGTTTATAAAAACCAATGTACACCAAGGCTATACCTGCCAAGGAGGGTCGGTGGATTAGGACTTGCGCTAATGGACCAAGTGCACAAAGCCACAACAATAGGATTAGCGCAGTATATAAAGGAAGGAGAAGGAAGGCTAGTCAGATTTGTAAGAGACCATGAATGTGAAAAGCCTCGAACAACATCACTTTCAAAGAAGGCAAATAATTATCTAGTGGACGCCGGCATAGGACATGAACAGCTTGAAGATTTTTCAATAAACCTCTCATGGAAAAGATAGGCACCATAAAAAGAAGGTATAACAGGAAAAGATCAGAAGAAAAGGAGAACTGGGAAGAGCCCAAATTCAGCAAAGTATATAAAGGGGACGTGCTAAACAGAGCATACATAGAGAGGGATAAAACCGTGGAGTTCGTAGTAAGAGGGTCACTGAGACCAGAAGATGACCGGCTGGTGGTGGTAGCACAAGACCAGGCACTACGGACAAACTGGTTCAAAAGAAATATCGAGGGTAAAAGGAACTGAGATGTGCAGACTGTGCTCAAAGAGCCCAGAGACTGTGAGTCACATACTATCTGGATGCGAAATACTCCTACACAGAGGAAACTATACAGACAGACACAATGCACAAGCTGTGTAAGAAATATGAAATAGGGCTAGAAACAGAAAAGCACTGGGAACATATTCCACAAGGAATAGAAGACAATGATAAAGTGCTGCTCCTATATGATCATGAGATACTAACTGACATCAGGCTATCAGGATGCAGGTCAGATATAGTAGTGAGAGAGAATGAGGGTAACAAATGCCTCTTGGTGGAAGTAGGAGTCCCAGCAGACTGGAATGTGGCTAACTATGAAAGGGAATACAGAGAATGAAATACAGAGAATGAAATACAGAGAATGTGGAATGTAGAACCTGAGATGATCCCAATAGTGGTGGGAGCGACAGGGGCAGTAAAAAAATCTGCAATGGAGTTCCTGGACCAACTGCCCATAAGTATAACATCTGGAGAAATTGTAGGGGAGATACTACGATACAGCACCTCTATCTTACGCCAAGTACTAGGCTGTACCTAAAAATGCCTTAGTGTTAAGGTCTAACCCCGGAAGTAAAAAACTCTCTCCAGCTGGAGTAGAAGGGAAAAAACAAAAAGAAACCGAGACACAGTCCTTAAGACATAAATTGTTTTTGTTCAACTTCCTGAATTAGAGCGCCTCTCACAGTTATCCTGTTATACCAGTTAAGTTTACTTTTAGGTGCAGCAAAGTTTTTACAAATACTAAAAAAAATAATTTTCTATAGAATAAAAATAGAGAACATATATAAAACGATAGTAAAATGTGAAGACGGAAGTCTTCCACGACCTTCCTATGGTTAATTAAGGAAAAAAAACAATCTTGAATCATCTAAAATATAATGTAAACTTGTGTCATTTCTTCAGTTTCTTTAATTTCTGAATCACAGGAATCCAGTAATCAATGATTTACACTTCATTTGTCCTTATTATGAAAAGACTTGTTGGTATAGCAAATGAAATGCACTTAAACGTGTGGAAGTCATGTTCTGTACTCTTAAATTACTTTTTAAAGTACTTAATTACGGTTGTCTTTTCATTAGTGCCTTCCTTGTCTTCTATACACTATAGGGATGCCTACAGTATGGGAGTAACTGAACTTTCGTTTTCAAGGCTGGTTGTTTGTCGTAAAGTTTCTCTTTACTGGTTCAAATAGGAAGAAACTCACATACAGGGTGTGCTAAAGTGATGTAGAACTTATAAAATGGCTGCCGTTTTTAAACTAATGAATATGTTCTCTCTACTTTCAGTTGATATAAAAGAGATATCAAAAATTTTTTTTAACAAAAGTTCTGACCATCTTGACCAATATTTCTGTCCCACAGCAGACTATGGTCGTAAAAGGTATATTTTGGCACGAAGTCATATATTGCACCATAGCCATTTTCATAGGGACTTTTCAAATACAAGAATTCCCAATTACAAAACCATCAAACGTACTGTAAGGGAGTTCAGACCACATAAGAGGCCACAGTGAACGAAAATCTACTACAAGAACATCTGACAGGATCCCGGCTGTAATACAAGCATTGTAATCGCCATCAAGAAAATCAACACGCAGGCTTTGTCAGTTGGTGGAAACATCACATACTACTGTGAGAAAAACCATACACCAAGATCTGCAACTGTGTCCATACAAGATACAAATGTTGCAAATTCAAACTGGCAGAAATAAAAGAGAAAGACGTGAATTTTGTCATTATTGCCCAGCGGAGTGAAAATGAAACGGAGTTTCCGGATAATAGCTTCTTCAGTGACGAGACTCACTATCATCTTAGTGAGCAAGTCAACAAGCAGAACAGCCGTTTTGGGGCAGTTAAGTAACCACATGAGCATTTAACACGACTATTTTGACATTTTCCGTTGAGAAAATGACAGTTTGGTATACCATCGGACGTAATAGAATCACTGTGCCATTCTTCTTCGAAAATAAAGCAGAATAAAATGTCAGCGTCAACACAGAAAGATACGTGTACATGTTGAGAAGTGGATTTCTTCCGGCACTGAGGAGGAAGTGAGTGTGAACATGAATGCGGTCATCTTTCAGCAAGATGGTGCGGCCCCTCATACATCAAACGTTGCCTTGGAATTCCTGAAACAACACTTTCTAGGAGCTCGACTGATCTCGCAACGGACTGACATTGCATGGCCACCATACTCCCCTGATTTATTACCCCCTGGCTTCTTTCTCTGTGGGTATCTCAAAGCGAAAGTCTACGAAGCGAAAGTCTACGAGAACAACCTTTAGACACTAGACGAAGTGAGGATCAACATCAGAAGGGAGATAAGACTGTCAGCAGAGATTCTTGGCATACCGTTTGAGAACCTCAATGTCCGCGTCGCCTCTATCATCCAGAGCTGGCTTGCTTGGATCGTGCACGTCATAAACTGTTGACAATTTCTGCCCTGTTTCTCATGGGAATAAACTGGGTTTTTTTGTTGTTTTTTTAACAAAACAGTGACATTTTCTTTTTTATTTAAACCAAGAATGAACAGAATCGACCCAGAAATTAAAATTTTATAGCCAAATCAAAAGTTATGCGTCATTTTGGCACACCCTGTATATTTATCAGAAATGATAATGTACAGTACTGGTAAAAAGTTTGGAAACACCTGTACAATTTGTGTAATTTCTCCTTATTAACCAATAGAATTATTTTAATAGACTAATGTCTGTTCCTATAAATAGACTATTGTTCTAAATGTAAAAAAATTAGTAATTTAGATTATTTAACCCCATCATATTTCGTTATTTTGTTATATTAATCAAGTTTTAGTCCTAAAATAGAAAATAAAAAACCTGATTAATATACAAAATAACGAAATATGATTGGGTTAAATAATCTAAATTACTAAATTTTGTACATTTAGAACAATAGTCTATTTATAGGAGCAGACATTAGTCAACTAAAATAAATCTATTGGTTAATAAGAAGAAATTACATAAATTACACAGGTGTTTCCAAACTTTTTACCAGTACTGTATACCAACAAACATACAACCAATTCATGTAGATCAGAGCTTTCCAAACTGTGTGTCGCGACACATTAGTGTGTTGCCAATACCTCCGAGGTGTGTCGCCAAATTTAGTTAATTATTTTCATTTTTTTGTATTTTGAAAATTTTGATTTTTGTATCAACAAAATCGGCTACAAGATAAACCACCTACTGAAAAATTATCTGATATTTGATAACAAAAATTAATTAATGTGTCGTGAAAATTTTTATGCTTAAATAGTGTGTCGCCAACGTGAAAAGTTTGGAAAGCTCTGATGTAGATAGATAGATAGATACACACATAAGTAAAAAACAGATAGAGCGATAAACATATGGATAAAAAATACAATCAAATTAACAAATACTCTCTCTCACAGTATTTGTTGAAAAGACCTTAACTTTTAGGATGCATATACGAAATTGCCAAAAAAAATATTTATTAATACTGTCTCAGCAAATGCCCTTTCGATATATAAATAAATAAATGTTAAGGAACAAAGTCACTAAATGATAAACAGTTTGTATAACAAAAGTCTGTTATGGAATAATTACCAAAGTTATAAAATGAGTGATGAGTTGCTTCAAATTCTATTCTGTAAATTTTATTTTAGTTCTGAAAGGTTATTCATTTTGATAATTCGTATACGTCATTAACTAACATCTTTTACATCAAAATATAGCTTTTTTTATTGACGTCATCATCTCATATATTACATGAAACAAAATGCGTTTATTTAAATCATACGTTAACATCTTTCGTCAATGTTTTATA